>PPKL02000019.1:0-179574 GCA_003707665.2 Ogataea pini | reverse complement strand
TCTATAGAGATCTTTGATTGAATTTATAGTGAAAATCAGTCTCACTTTTTTTTTTCATTCTCCAGTTTTTTTTTTTTTTTTTTTTTTTTTTTTCAATTTTTTTTTTTTTTCAATTTTTCATCTTCCTCTCGTCGTCTTGTATCTTCTTATCTTTCTCTTCACTTCCGGTGCCAACGATGCTACGCCTGCGAAATCGAACACTAAACTCCGCACTACGCGGAGCACTCCGCGGCCCTGTAGGAAATGCGCTGCGTCCAAGTCTGTCCTACAACATGATCCGCCAAATAAACCCATTTGACAGAGGTGTTGAACTCTCCACGAGCAATGGACCAAGCGAGGAAAGTGCCCCGAATGAAACCGCTGAGAAGGACAGTGATTCTAAAGACGAACTCATCTTCCCCTGGGAATCTGAAATTACCGAGTCTCAAACAACAACTCTCTCTGATAACCCCTCCGCCTTCCGTTTACCGTGGGAAACAGAAACAGAAGAATCCGTTCAAACGGAACAAGAACATCTGATTCTTCGTCCTCTTCGCAAAAAAAGCTCGCCTCTCGAACAAGTGCAGAAAAATCTTCTTCAAGCTCGCCAACAAAGACTAGCAAAAAACCAATTTGAAAACCAGCAGAAACACACACGGGCGGCAGAACCTCGTCAGGACTCAGTCCATCATTTCTCGATGGTGGATTTTGAGAGAGACGTGAAAAATTTGATGGTTTTCAAGATCCCTGCAGATTCAGATCAGTTGTTCAAAGACATCGACAGACTACGTCCCAAAGAAAAAGCACTCTCTCCAAAACGTTACGACCGTCTAGTGGAAACTCTCACCAGAGGATACCAAGTGAAGCAACTCCAGACGTATTTGAACGAAAAACGCGCAACCGGAGCTCGTCAAAAAACCAAAAAACAGCTTGTCAAGAGTATCGTGAACAAACACTGGGGGATTGAAAGATCGACTGATGTGGCTGAAGAACTTACAACAGAGGTTCGGATCACACTCCAAAATAAACGTGAGGCTTTCTTGTTGCTATCGCATAATGGGTATCTTGTTCACTCGTGGACTCGGCTCGGAGCTTCGCTCGATTTGAGTCCAGATCTCAATGATCTCATTGTTCGTGGAACCTCCACTATAACTAATTTTGTCCAAGCATCCTGGAATCACCTGTTGAATAACGTGAGCTCAACACCGCTCAAGCTCGACGAACTCACAAGATTCTACGAGGAAAGTTTACACAGAACTGTTCCAATCGACTCCTTACAAAGACTTAGTAACGTCTTCTTCGATAAAGTGAGCGATGCTGATCAGCTTTACATTCTCAGTTCTTTCAACCAGGCCAATTTATACGTGGCAAAATCATCTTTACTGACGGCCACCGAATACTCTGCGATGTCCCACGACTATTTAGACCGCAGTCTCAAGGGTCTTTCGGCTGATCAGCTCGTCTTCAAAGAGTACATCGATGCAAGTCTTCCATGGTACATAGCAAACGATGGGGCCGTTTTCCGTCTCAAACGTCCGGCTCCTCGTCTTTTCCAGTCTCTGTTGGTGGATCCAGTGGACCCGGCCGCTGTTTCGCAACAAGTGGACCGTCTACGTGGCGAGGTTCGTGCTGCTGCAGAGAAATTTCAGTATAATTTCATCGAGAAGCCAGAGACTAGCAGCAATGATCCCGTGGCTGAGCAGATTGTGGCTGAGCAGGCATTGGTTGAGCCAGTGTCATCATCGACTCTCCCCAAGCTAGCAGATAGAATCGATTTCTCACGAATCTATACCGCTTTGACTCCAGAAACTCCTCGCAAAACAGACTCGTGGGCTCCACGGTCGTTCAATGCTACTTTTGGACGCATTTTGTTCCAAGAACAGAATCTCGACAGCAATTACTTTTTCCATGCCAACTTGCCAGAGCTCAATAAAAAGCTGTCTGGACTTGGACTGTTTGACAAGAGCGCACAATTGTTTGGCGCAGCTGGTGGAATACGCAATAATTTCGAAAGCGCACTACAAATCAAAATGATTCCTGACGGGTTTGCCAATTTTGACAATTTTACTACTCTTCCAACGGTGGAAATTTGGTTCAGACTCAACAAAGGCCGTGTTGATCTCGACACATGTAACGTTTTCGTGAGCGAGGACGAGAACAATCATCATGTGGCATTGCCGGACTTGAAAACTGATGTGATGTTCCAATCGTCGTACAACTCGCTTCTAGTGGACGAAAACGAAGGATTAGTGGCCTCAAAACAGAAACATTTACTCAGATTTGTCAAATCTTTGCCGAAAGAACTACTGGATTTGTCGGAACCAGGAGCCGTGAATCGGATGATCAGCTCAATTGATAGTCATACAGTTCCCGTTGTTTTGGAATCGAGTAAGGAGCCAGTGCCCTATTTGATCACTGCGATCAACAAGCGTCGTACAATTGAGCTTGAATATAATGGAAGTCCGCTCGTTTATCAAGTTGTTTCGAACGGTGAAATCGATAGGTTTGAGGTTTCGCTCGTTTCGGAGGCTATGGGAGACGAGATGACACAGGAGAGGTTTGAGGAGTTCGGTGCGATGGTGGGAGGATTCTTGGAGTTGATTGAGCGGAGTGAATGACGAGCGAAGCGTGCGAGCTGTATATACGAAAACTTGAGTGACATTTCATTCTCAACACACTTTCTCGCCGCCTGTGATAATACTTCATCTTACCTCGTTTCTCTCCTCATTGCATAATCATCATCATTTGCTTTTCTTCTGACAATTCATGTACATAGAATGCATTTATTTGCTTGCACCCCTGAAAAATTATTAAGTATGGGGTGCAGGGACAACATAACAAAAATTTAATGCGTCGATCGACGCGACGAATGACCAAGGAAAAAAAAATATCTACAGTACATACGTATTTTTATAAAACAAGCCTGGCAGCATTCCCGAGTGACATGATTACTCAGAGTGGGTCGAGGTGCAAGGTAAAGGGATGAAGGTATTTTCAAACGTGAGTCAATTGACAAAGGACGCACTAGCGAATGCACTGCATTGGTCGTAATGATGGTGACGCGGCCGGGTAACATGCGGCAGTAGGAGAGCCGCGAGACAAAGTTGCTGGAAATTTGAGAAAAACCGGTGAAAATTGGCGAAAAACTATAAAAAGTGATTGAAAGCCGTGGGTTTTTGTAGAAAAAAATTTTGGTGGCGATCCATTAAAGCATTCCTTAGTGACATTAAACAGACACAATGGTTCAAACTTTCTTCGACGTGGCCGCTGACGGCAAGCCTTTGGGCAGAATCACCTTTGAGTTGTACTCTGACGTTCCAAAGACTATTGAGAACTTCAGAGCTCTCTGTACTGGTGAGAAGGGTTTTGGTTACAAGAACTCTATTTTCCACAGAGTTATCCCAGACTTTATGTTGCAAGGTGGTGACTTCACCAACTTCAACGGTACTGGTGGTAAGTCCATCTACGGTTCTAAGTTCCCAGATGAGAACTTCGTCCACAGACACACCAAGCCAGGTTTGTTGTCCATGGCCAATGCCGGTCCAAACACCAACGGTTCTCAATTTTTCATCACTACTGTTCCATGCCCATGGTTGGACGGTAAGCACGTTGTCTTTGGTGAAGTTGTTGACGGCTTCGATGTTGTCAAGACTGTCGAGAGCTACGGTTCCAACTCTGGTTCTACCAAGAGCAAGATTGAGATCACCAACTCTGGTCAATTGTAAGCAACCAGCTGAATAGCTTTGTAGAGCAGAGTGCTGTTATGTAACTGAATCTTTTTTTTTGCAGAAATAAATTATTTCCTGGCTGGTTACCGGTAATCTGTCGGTTGAAGCCCGTTTCACACTTGCTCGCACTGTTTACTTGTTTGTTGTAGAGATCAAAAGGGGTTAAGTTCGGTTGGTCGGATAGACTTTGCCATCGACGCTAAATGACACACACCTGTCGTCGCGTCGATAATGTTCTGTTTTGGCCCGAGCCGACTAAAGCCGAGAAATCACTTTTTTTTTTTTTTTTTAAAAAAAACCTAAGGAAAATTCAGGAGAATTAATAAGGATTCAGTGGAGAAAACTTGTTGTAACTGTTGTCTTATTTTCTTAGCGTAGTTTCTTTCAATTGTTCCAATCCGCAAACTCGTATAAACACACATTTTTAGCACTGAAATGTCCTTTTACGATCTACGACAGAAAACGAGAAAACTTCAAAATGGTAAGTACTTTTCATCCGAGTCCTTCCCCCCTTTTGCCCTCCAGACAAAACTAACAAAAACATTTTTTCTGCTTCCAGCCCTTTCAGGATATTCAAACCTGGAAAACCTCATAAGAGAGGCAACCAATACAGACCCATGGGGCCCAACATCGAAACAAAAGAAACAACTTTTAAATTGGATCATGGCGTATTCAAATTCGGGCTCGGCTTCGGATTTCTATGATTCATATCAGTCTGAAGAACATACAGCCCAGCAATACGACTCAGAAATTGGAAAATACACAGCGAATTTCATTGCTACTCGTATTGAAGAATATGCCAATTCGAATTCCGCTTCCACCAGTATCATCAGCTCCATTAAAAAATCCCTCGTTATCAAGGGATACGAATTTGTCATAATATCCAAGTGTTTACAGCTTTATGAATACCTTCTTTTGAACTGTTATGTTCGCAAGCAGGGCAAAACGGAGTTTGACATTCTGCAACACATCAAGTTGAACTTAGGGACTCTGGTGAAACTCAAACATTACCATTTGAATGTGGCATACGATGGACTCACTTTGAATCACGAGAAACAGGTCCGCGAAATGACTGTGCGCATCATTGAGTTGGTGAATGACGAGGGTAAACTCAATTTGGAACGTGCGAAGTTCCATCCACAAGATTTCGAGCAGAATAAAGAAACTCGTGGACAATCATCCACATCCAAAAAGAACATGTTTTATGATGAAGATCAGATTGATTTCAAAACAGCTGAATCTTTGCAGTTAGAAGAGGATCAAGATCCTTTTGGGAGGTCAATAATATCGTCTTTCTCTAATAATGTGGCCAAATACGTGTCTAACGGCACCGCAGCGGCACGAAGGAGATCCAGGTCAGCCAGTCTTCTAGGTGGGGGAATCTCATTGAACTATGACGAGAATTTCAGTCACAGAGATCCAAATAGCTACGATTTCAATGATATTCAGCTTCATTCGAGTTATGATGGTGGCAAGTACGAAGATGACCCTATCGATGATCCACTTGAAAAAGAAGAGCACGAGGAAGAGAACGAGGACGAGGACGAGGACGACTTTGGAGACTTTCAAACCACTTCTGTCACATTCAGCAGCCCAGCAACAAAACGCACGAGCGTTTCCGATACGAACCATACAGACTTGTTGAGCTTGGATAATTTCGATCTGGGAAGTCATACAAAAAATTCTTTGGACTTTGCAACTTCACCAGTAACTGTCAAACAACCGAATGACCTGTTGCTATCGTTCAAAGATACTAAGTTACCTAGAGCAGAGGCTGAGCCTGTCAAAACTGTGCCAAAAAAAGACTTGTTTAATGACTTACTGTTTGATTTCAAAACTAAAGCAAGGTGAAAAAATCAATTATATTTGCTTTATAAATATATAATGAAGAAATAAATTTCATGGTACAAGCATCAAAATAATGGTATTAAACATGGAACGTCAACAAAAGATGGCATTCATGAGAAAATCAAAGTGATAAGTGAAGTCAAAAGTAAACTCTGTAATGCATTAATGGAATGACGAGTAGAGGACGGGCAAAGCGAGTCAATTAACCCATCATGCAGTCAGTAGACTCGATTCTATAGTAGCCTCATCATCATCAATCGGAGTAGATTGACCACTGGAGCTATCAGCGAGGTCGTGAAGTTCAATGTTGTCATCAACGAAAACGGTGTTATCAAAATTCAATGGATCTTGCAGTTTGAGATCTTCGAAATCGAGCGTACAATAGTTGAACCGACAAAAAAAGTCTTCTCTTTTGATTGGCAACCATTTGAGTTTTGCAATGTAAAAAAATGTAACAGCCAAAGCCGATCCTGCAGTGAGATCGAAGAAGTAATGGTGTGTGAGATACATTGTTGACCACCAAAGCCAACAAACATAGCAGCTGAAAATGGCTGAGTATTTTGGGAACAGATATGAAAGCCATAATGCATTCATAGTAGAGATTCCAGAATGCAACGATGGGAAGGCTCCAAAAACGACTGGAGCGTTACTGAATGTAGTGGTATACATGTCGAAACCAAAATAACCATCCATTCTTCCCAAACCACCTGGCGAGCCGCTCATTGAGTAATTAGCAGGCTGCAGTCCATATAAAATTTTGTACCACGGAGGAGCAGATGGAAAAATACCTTGGATGATGACACCGACGAGGTTCATGTAACCGATTGACCAACCAAAGGATCTGAGGGCGGTTGGAGGGCCAAAAAGCCAGACTAAAGCGGCCACGACAAATGGGACTGAGAAATGTAGAATTCCGTAAGGGAACCAAGCCAGGAAATCTAATGGTTTGTTGGTGCAAGATGCAAGGATGTCTGACAGATTATCACCATAAAGAACAGTTTCCATGGCTGGAAGGACTTGAACCGAAATTGGAGGTTTCCAGCTTGTTGGAATTTTTCCGGCTGAGAAGAATAGAAACACCCAAGCTAGAACTGGCAAGCCAAAAAAGAAGAATTGTGATAACGCTGGGACCGTGATCAGCAAAAGGAGCACACCAGCCAAAGCCAATTTCATCATGACCGGAACCGGTACAACGTACAAGACAAGCGAAAACACTGAAAATACTATTGAAAGATTGACTTTTGTTGAATTTGACAAGTTTTTGAAGTGTTTGAATGTTGGTTTAAAATCGGTGTTGAGCGCGATCAATTTGTTATTTTGTTTCTTAGCATACTTGTACTCCAAGTACAATCGGAGAATTAACTTGAAAGGATTGAGACCCACTGCCGGGAGGCCAGAGTTTGGATAAACGATAGACATGACGGGGACTCAAGGACAAACAGAGTGTTGGACTCGGGGTTTGAATCGGATCCCTTGGGGGTAAGCGTACTTATAGACGCTTTAGAAAGTGATTTTTGGCGGAAATCCGCAAGAAACAATGATGACGGAGAATTGGTAGGACCAGGAAACACAAACAGTTATGGCTTGCGCAGAACACTGCTGTCGATTAAAAGAGGGAAAATGATATCCAGATAAAATGGTTTATTTTTTTTTCTTTTGTTATTAAAAAGGCGAATAGCGAAAAAAAATAAAATAAAAAAAAAAAACAAAAAAAAAAAAACCCCAAAATTTGTCCCGTCGGTAAAAACAAGACCGACGAGTCGATTTGATCTGGTGATCTTTGCTCGGTATAACAAACGGTTTTTGTTGGATCAACAACAACAGACTTCAAACCTGTTCGATGGTGACCAGATTTGCCTTGGTATTTTACCTCTTCATTACTCAAGGTCATCCGCGCAAACTTACTCCCCTACCCCCCTCAATTGGTTACTTCATCATTATTCTCTGTATCCTACCAACTTTCTGATTACATAATAATCTGGTAACTTTTTAGGATCTGCATCTTTTTTTTCATTGCCTCCACTAATCACTCGCGATCAGCGATAAGATGGATGCAACCGAGAGATAAAAAAGATTGCCCTTTTCCCTCTCTCTCTTTTTTTTTATTTACTCAGTGTCAAAATTTCAACACCCTACAACTTTCAACACTTCGGAAGATAACAAACGATGTCGGGACGTGAAATTGACCGAGAAAAAGCTATCTTGGCCGGAAACTCGGAGATTGCTCCTTCTCACAAACCAACCATCCGGAAGTCCATCTTCTCGGTTCTATGGAAACTGGTTCTGACCGGTTTCATTGGTATTTATGCCTGTTTGAATTTTCAATTGAACAATTCCCATTCTTTGGAGACAGAATTCCCAATCACCAGTCTGTACAACACTTATTTAGGAGCTTTGGAGACCAATCTTGCTTCTAAATGGTCTAAAATCTATGCGGCAACGCCACAGTTGGCAGGCACCAACATGGAAATGGTCAATTGGACAAAATCCAAATTTGAGGAATTTGGTTTCGAGGCCGAAGTGGATGATTATGACGTTTATATCAGTTATCCATTGAATCAATCGTTGACTCTGCTGAGTAGTAACAGTTCTGTGGTGTATGAGGCATCTTTGAAAGAAGACGTGATTGAGGAAGACCCCAATTCATCGTTCTTTGTTCCTGCTTTCTTGGGTTACTCTCCTTCTGGTGACGTCACTGCAGAATACGTCTACTGCAATTACGGTACCAAGAAAGACTTTGAAAAACTTGTGGAATTGGGTGTCGATCTGGCTGGAAAAATCGCCGTTATCAGATATGGTGGCTTGTTCCGTGGCCTGAAAGTCAAATTTGCGCAAGAAAATGGAATGAAGGCTGCTCTTTTGTTCACTGATCCTTACGATGACGGTGAAGTCATTGTCGAAAATGGATACAAAGCCTATCCAAAAGGAGAGGCCAGACAGCCAAGTTCCATTCAAAGGGGATCTGTTCAATTCCTTTCGTACGGTCCAGGTGATCCAACATCTCCAGGTTATGCCATCAAACCAGGTGAATCAAAATCGAGATCTGATCCATACTACACGGTCCCACGGATCCCTGTTTTGCCAATCTCATACAAGGAGGTGACCCCAATTTTGGCCAAGCTTACGGGTTACGGTCCCAAGGTTGAGGAATGGGGTAATGGACTCATCAAAGGATTCGACTACTCAGTTGGACCTAATCCGGACTACAAGTTGCATTTGTACAACGAACAGGAGTTCAACATCAGCACGGTTCACAACGTGATTGGTAAGATTGAGGGTGTCAACAAGGACGAAGTTATCATTGTTGGAAACCACCACGACTCCTGGATTCCTGCTGCCGGAGATGCCCATTCCGGTTCTGTGGTGATGCTTGAACTGGCAAGAGGTTTGAATGAGCTCACAAAGTTAGGTTGGAAACCACAAAGATCCATTTGGCTAGCAAGCTGGGACGGAGAAGAGTATGGACTTCTTGGATCTACCGAGTTTGGAGAGTATTATGCTAAAAGCCTCCAAAAAAACGTGGTTGCTTATCTCAATATGGATGTGGCTACCTGTGGAAGTAATTTGAACATGGCTGCTTCTCCATTGATGTACCAGTTGTTGAGAGAGACGGCCGAGCTACTTGAATATCCAGGTTCGGACCAAACACTCTATGATCACTTCAAAGAAGTTTCCAATGACAAAATTCATCATTTGGGATCAGGATCTGACTACACAGTGTTCCTAGATCACTTGGGAATTCCTTCCATTGACATTGGTTTCCAAGTCGATGGTAAAAAAGATCCTATTTACCACTACCATTCGATCTATGACTCTTACACCTGGATGTCAGAATTTGGAGATCCGGGATTTGTTTACCACAATCTAATGGGCAAGTACATTGGTTTGATTCTGTTGAATCTTGAGGAGACTAAAGTTATCGGTTTCAAGACTGGTGATTACGCCAAAGTTTTGCTGGACATTTTTGACCAGGTTGAAATTCCTACCAAATGGCTCAACAATGAAGTGACAGTCATGGCTCATTCTTGTCACGAGATGACTTCTTCGGCTCCACATAAACTCAAGCAGCTTGTGGAACAAGTGAAGGACAACTTGGCTTCTCTATTGAACCGGGCTATTGTTTTCGATAAAAAGTCAGAGGAGTTGCAAGTTAAGTATCAAAAGTGGGATGAACTTTCATTAATCGAAAAGATCAAGTTGAAATGGGCCATTTTCAGCACGAACAAGAAGCTCAAGTACTTTGAAAGACACTTTTTGAACCCTGATGGACTGAAAAACAGAGACTGGTTCAAGCATATTGTTTTCACTAGTGGAAGATACACTGGTTACGCTGGTCAACAACTTCCTGGCTTGAACGAGCCAATTGAAGACAAAGACTTTGATCTGTTTGTTGATGGAATCTCTTATTTCAACAAGGTTCTCAAGACTTTGTTGGTCACTTTATAAGAACTGAGTATTTCATTTTTCGTAAGTTATAGCCAGTATGAGAAAAAAAAACCCAACATAAAAATCATCATCGTACACATAAGAAAGAGCCAAAAAAAGCAAATATATAGAAAGGAACCAGTGGACTGGAAACAGCAAGTTTCCAGAGGAGCATGAGAATAAAAGAACCAATTGAGAAAAAGCGGGTGTCAATCGTTAGCGTAAAAAAGGGTGAATTCGCTTCATAGAATAGGCCGATAAAAAGTACCGGAAAATCTCCAAAGTCTTCACGGGAAGTCAACAACCAATTGATACTCTGCGGTCAGTTTCACTGCCGTTGACTTTGCGATCTCTCATAACAACTTTAGCATGATCTTCTCCATATTTTTTGCACAATTTAGCATAAAACAAGCCACACGCATTGCATAATGTTCGTTCACCACTTGGACCTCTTCTCCATTCAGGAGTTTCTTTTGACATACAATGTAGACAAGCCATATCCGAAGAGGAAAGAGTAATACCAGTTGCTTCCGTTGTAGAGTCTACATTCCCTTCAGGAGACTTTTTCAACTTGAGCTTTTTGAACGCTAGAGACGTTGGAGAAACCGGTGGTGTTGTAGGACGTTCATGATGAATTATAATAGAATCAGAAGCAAAACGGCGATGTCCAAGTTTTTTTTTGGACTCTGAGTTTTCCACCATCGAAGAGAGAGTTCTCGCTGCCTGTTCTTCGATGTTGGGCAGCACGGAGGGTTGAGCCAGTGTCTGAGTCACGGGTGGTTGTACTTGTTGGACCACTGGAATACGCTGGGCTATCATCTGTGGAGCTTGTGGGAAGGTGAAATGAGGAGATTGCAAAGGAGTATGTTGAGATGGAGAAAAAGAGTCCATAGCCAGTTCCTGTTCTCTGCGAGTTGACCAAGTATGGTATAAACTATTGAGAAAATTCAAATGAGAGAATCCGCTGTCCAGTAATTCACGTGGAACTGCTCGAAAATTGTTATAAGTGTTGATTATTGATTGAATTTCGAGTGTCAGCTGTGTCAGCTTTGACATCTCGAGCTCCAAATTGAGTGGCTGTTGATGAATGGGAACCTGAATGCTGATTGGCTGCGAAAATGACGTTCCAGAGGTGTCTGGGGCTTGAGAAGAACCGGTTTCTGTGTTTACCACCGGAAAAAGGTCTTTAATTGAAGGAAGTTCTTTAGAATAAGACAGGTTATTGTTTTCTTTGAGTTTGGTTGGTCTCAGGGATTTTAGATTGGTTTCAGGGGTCACTGTGAGTGATGGAAGACTGCAATAAAGTTAGTAATGGTTTCAAAACAAGGGGACAAAGAACAAAGTGAGTCTTGAAAATAATAGAACTAGTGCAAAGTCGCTTGGCTTAGAAAATTGCTCACCTCTTTTTCACGGCTTGCTCGTATTCTCGCTTCGCCGTTTCCAAACAAAAACAACCCGTTTCGTTCGTTTCGCCCGTTGCATGCTTGTATTCTGTTCCAACTTACCTCACTTGACTCGTCATTGCTATTCACCACGTTTAAGTTGTGCTATTTCACTGTAACTCCAGTGATTCTGCTGTTAGCAATTTATCACCACTTTCCGGAGATTCCAAGATCCCAGTTTGAATTTATTGATTTATCAACAAATCCGATCGTCTGAATGAAACAGCTTGCAATTTCTCTACTCTTACTTGAACCAAGTGGAATAAAACACGCAAAAAAATTTATAAATCTCAACTTATTATCCCATCCTTTCCGTCAGATTCCCCTTTTTTTTCTAAACAATGCACATCAATTTAAACTATTTGCCAATCAATCTAAAATCTTGGATTTCTGCTATGGACATTTTTTCTTGCCCAATAAAACCATACAAGAATCGCCCCCGCTAGCTCGTAACATTTTGGAACTTACCTTGCCACCCTAATGCAACTCCCTCTGTCCCCATCATGCGTATATCCCCATCCGTTTTCCGTCGCTCATTTTACTCGATATCCCAACCGAGATCTCTTGTCATCCACTGACGTAATCCCGTGCAGAATCACAGAAAAAAATCGGGCACCTCCCCCGCATTTGCCCTCGCAAAACGCATCCCGACCTCTCCGATCTTGCCAGGTGAACTGCCTTCAAAAACTTCCAGATTATCCGAAACACCTACTACAACTCATGAGCCGTGAAACAACTCTTGATTAACTACGTGCTTGTCTCATCACCGTCTGATTTCCCCGCAAACGAACGCCTTGTGCGCAACCGCAAACGCACAGCCCGATCTTATCTCAGATCTCGAAAAACCGCTTTTCTTTTAGCATCGACGCGCCGATCGTCCAAAGTTACCTTCAATCAATTTCTTTAAATCGAAAGAAGCCATTTGCTCATGTGCTAGCATAGCTCGCCATCCCGTCTACCCACTACTCATTACCCATTTGCTACTCACTCACAACTTGCATGACTCGCTCGTCATTCGCTCGTGTACTCATACATCATTTTGTTACCCCTATATATTCATGCTCCACCGTTCAACCGAGAATCAATAACAGCAATCTCGTCCCTCAAGCTTGCCTCTTCAACAGTCTTCACCAATTCTTTTGTACTTCTAGCAACATCAAAAGCAATACCAGCAGACCTCTGCTTGAATGATTTATCAGCATGCTCATCTGCTCCCTTAATACCATCCCCTGATCCATAAAGTTGCTCCATCCGACGAACACAGTCCTCCAAAACTTCAACAACATATTGTGCATGTCCCATGGACTCAGCATATTTGCTTTGGTTCATCAATGTAGTGGTACCTTGTGCCATTTGTTCAACAACTCCTATAATCTGTGTTGCCCCATCTTTAAGAAGCAATTTGGTAGCTTTTGGATCCCGAATAGACTCCAACAACTTTTGAATAGCAGCAATAACCTCAACAGTTTGGTGCTCAAGGTACAACAAAAGTTCCTTCAATGTATTATCTGGATTCAAGGTGTTGAAGTTTTCAACTTGGAAATCCTCTTCTTCCTCATGATGACGCTCCGGTATCACAAATGCACTCCCAGCACTAGGAATCGTCCCTGCAGATGCAGGAACAGCGCCGTTACTGCCACTAATCAGCTCGGGAGAAACAGCACTCCTTGGAAATTCGTTCTGCTCAGCAATTGGTGAAACAGCAACCTTCCGCTCAGCAATTGGCGAGGCTGGCTCGTTCTCAGCAGTCCCCTCATTCACTTCCTCGTGTCTAAAAACACTTCTAGAAGGAGATTCGTCGTTCAAAGACGAAGAAAAAGACCGTCTCTTAGCACCAAACTTATCAAATGCTTTGGAAGATTCAGAATCAGAAACGTACTTAGCCGGTGATGAAGATCGACTCCTTGGTGGACTAGAAGTCTGATTACCTTGCTCTTGGAACATTTTCATTCTGGCGAAAACGTTACCTCGAGAAGGTGGAGAGGTCTTGGCTGCACCTGTTGGATCTCCCGAAACTGCAAATTCTGAGCGCAATGGAGAGTTAAGCTCTTGACTAGAAGAGAACTTGGATGCCAGCGAAGAAACACTCACATTAGCAGTCTTGAACAATCCTTTTGTTGGGCTCACTGCATTTTCTTTGGAAACCTCTCTTGTTGGAGTGGCCACAATTTGACCAAATTGACGAGGAGAATTGTTCAACAGTGGAGGAAGTTTGGCAGTAGTTGGTTTCTTGTTACCAAGCTCAGAATCAGCACGACCATTTGGACTTTGCGACAGTTTCTGTGTGATTCTCAAAGGACGAACAGACGATTCAGTATCGTCGACTGTAGGGGACCGTAAAGGAGATGCCAATTCAGACTCAGGCAGATTCTGATCGACATTACCTCCATTGGCGTTGGTTGCAATGTTGGTTGCACCATTTGCGGCTTTCCCCTCCCTTGATTGAATCTGTTGCAACTCAAGAGAAGATGGCGCGGCAGCTGAAACAGATGGCACATTCTTCGTGTTACTCTCTTCCCCATCCGCCTTTCCAACAAACTCCTTCACCTTAACAAGTCTCAAAAAGTCAGAAACTGCAAAACAAACATCGTTGATAGCAGTATCAATCACCAACTTAGGAACAACCTTTTTGTACATTGCGTAATACCGGGTCGTAGTCAGAGCATTTGATATAGCAGATTGGACTTGTCTCGAGTTGCTGACGACATCCTCACTCTCCGACTGCGCAAGTCCGATCAAACTGTTAGCATTCGTGACAACAGAAGCAACTCTCTCAAACAACATATTGTTGGTAATTACATCCTCAGAAACATACAGAAGCATAGCTTCCACTGAAGAATAGAAATCCAAAGCTAGCTGGATAGGAACAATTCCTTTTTTGTCTGAAAGAAGCTGCAAGCTCGAAGCATCAAGAGTCATTCCTTGAGACAATGACTTGACCATTTGATCTGAACGTGCCTCTTCATATCTTGATTGCCATCTCAATAAATCTTCGTTCAATTTCGTAATTTGCTTAGTGTCTGAAAGATCAGGCAGACTCTTCTCTTTGGCCACATAACGGTCCAGAGTGTTATTATTACTACGTTCTTTGCTCAGTTTGTCAACTTCTCCGGCGAGTCTTGTATTTTCAGTCCTCAACTTCTCAAGATCTTGCTTCATAGCCATATGCTCTTGCAAAAGCTGACTGCATTTCTGATTGGCAGCATCCAACTCGTTCTGGTGAGCTGCTTCACGAGATTCGAGGTCCTCTTGATGTTGCAAGTGCCTGGATTGCAACTCTTTGTGCTGCTCAAACAGTTCACTGTGCTTGCTGGCCAGTTCACTATGTTGCTCAGTCAATTCATTGTGTTGTGCCGCTAACTCACTATGTTTTTGTGTAGCAAGTTGCAACTCTTTTTGATCTTGACTTTGACGAGTCTGTGACTCTTTGTAACCAGAAAGTTCTTTCTGTAAGATCGAAATCAATTGGTCCTTTTCCTGGGCTGTTCCAGATATGATTTGTTTTTCTTGCTCAAGACTCTTCAACTTACTAGAAAGTTGTCTTCTCAACTCAACATTCGTCTTGTCGAGCTCCTGATTCTCTTCAAACAAATTGCGGTTCTGCTCTTCAAGAGAACTTAATTGAGTCTCTAAATTAGAAATCTTTCTGTCCATCTTCGTGCTCTCGTCTATCAATAATTGTAAGTCTCTATCCTTGTCTCTGCCGCTAGACAGTCTTCTTGGGCTGTTCTTCAACGTGCTGAGACCGGCAGTCACAGAGCCCACTGAATTTCTCTTAATAGTGCTTAGGCCAGCAGTGGAGGTGCCTGTTCCTGGATTCATACTTGTAGCAGTGGTGGCAGTTCCCCTCAAAACAGAGCTCTGAACTGAACCGTTTCTGTTCAATTTTTCAACGGGAGAAGAGTAAACCGCCGCGCTGTGTACAGGAGCCACTGGTGACCTTTGGAGTTGCTGAGAATGAGAATCAGCCTCATCTTCATCGCTGGACCATGAAAGCTCCGATTTCTGCGGAACAACGGTGCTCGGCTTGATTTCCCGCGGAGACGGAGTCGACACTTTCACATCAAACTTATCGTTCAGAGGGGTACGGAGATCCGGCATAACCCGTTCCATCTTGGTCACAGTTTGCGTTGGCGGTTGCTTGACCTGTTGAGACACTTTATCTGGCGCTGTCGGCACCTGAACGTTTGGATCGAGATCGTTTATAGCGCGAGCAGTGATCTTGTTATCCTGATGAATCAAATCAGACTCTCTTCTTTCGATTTCAAAGAGAACATCGTTCACAAGATCACTAAATCTGCGTGACGGGAGAAATGCAAGTTTTTGTCTGGCATGGTTTCTAGTTGGATGAAAGCTAGATCTTGGTTGTAAAAAAGCCGGTTTTTCGGATTCAGGGAGAACACGTCTTTGTAATTCGTCGAAAACATCTGTACTGAGATCGAAAAATTGAGATTTCGTTAGTTTTCCGAGTTTTTCTCTAGCCATAACAACCCTTGAAGAGGTAACAGGCGTCAAGCTGTCGGATGACGTTTCTAGAAACCGTTTGAGCTCCGTATGGTAGTGCAAAAGACGTTTGTTATTGTTGCTCATCGTAGTAGCTTTTGCTAGCAACTTGTATTGTGATGTAGCGCTGACTGGTAGCGCTGTGGCAAGTGGTGAACTTTAGGTGTGTGTGGTAATTGGCTGGCCGATGCCAATTAGATTGTTATTATTTATCAGTGATGTTTTTGAAGGAGAAAATGACTCGTTACAACGTTGTGGCGCTGAAGTTGCACAAAGTTTTAGTGAAATTGGCCCTATCCCTACAAACTTATCGTGGCTGAACCTGTAAACAACGACGAGAAATAAGTTTTTTTTTTCCATTTAAACGCGTAGTTTTTTTGTTCTTGGAATGATCTGGCTCAGCCACAAGCATAGCCACAACTGAACAACGAGCGAACGACAAGCTGACTGTAGTTGGTTTGAGTTGTGAGCAATTAAACAAACGTGCTTATTACTGTGAATATCAAGCCAATCTCGCCATCAATAATTGAAAAAACCAATTGCACCGAGAAACTCAGCTGTTGACCAGTAATCTATTTTGGTCGAAAGTTGCACCGCCACATTTACAATGCCGTGCCCTGACTTGTGCACAAAGTCCGATCATTACCGGTCTTTTGAATTGACAAGCACACAGCAATCCGACCACAATTCGCACCACTAGTCTCTGTGATTGCGGCAATGAAGATTTATGCTCAAAGTTTCAGTGTAGAGTGGGTAGTGCCGCTGAAGACCGGGTCTAATCTAACGCAGCGACACCGAATAAGAACCTGGTCAGTTACTCCATGATGGTCACTGCCTACGCTCGTTGCAACTCAACATACGTTATACTCACATTAAAATGTCCCCAAAAGAGTCTATATACAAAAATGTGAATAGTCATAAGCTTATACACAGATACAAATCCTCAAGGCAGTACTGGCAACCTATTGCTGGGAGGGTTGCACTGGCTCCGAGTCAGTCTTCTTTGAAAGTTTGGGAAGCAAACTCGTCAAAATCTCCTTCTCAATGAACTCCTCGGCAGCTGCCTTGCCGTACTGAGTGGCGATTGCACCCACAAGAGAAGAAGTAATGGTGGAATAGATAGCCTTTGGCTTGAATTCTGGTCTCTCTTCTCCATTTGGTAGAGCCACTTTACGGAAAAACACCTTGTCCAAACCGTTTTCCACAGCGTACTCTGTGAGTAATTTATTAGTTTTCAACAATCTGTGGGCCAACGAGCCCAAAGAGTCAAAGTTCTTGTCGTTTATTGCAAATTCGTATGAAGTTTGTTGGTTGATGGCATGTTTGGCAGCTTTGAGTTGTATCAATTCTGAGCCAAAAAATGATAGCTTTTCGTTGTATGGCTGCGAACCGTGTGCAAACGACTTGTGGGTGATCACTTGAAGTAAGATTTTGTCTGGGAGTTGATATTTTCCGCCCAATTTTGAATTCAAAAATGTTTTTATTGGTCCGAGATTTTCTTCATTGGATCCATATCTTATTCCGTTGGCGGTCAGAACATCCTCAGGATCACGAAGAGCTCCTTTAACTCTGGTACCACGGGCAAAAACCACTCCTCTTTTCGATGTTATCTGACTTTCCAGACGTGAAAAGCCCGCGCGGGCTCCCGTTGGACGCACCAGTAGCCTTTGCATGATTTGGAAGTATATGAGTTTTGTTGTTTGGGAGTAGTGGAAAAGCGATGCAAAATAGGAAGATATCGCTTCTAATTGATGATAGATCAAAACTTGAAATAGAAACCACTACCTTTACACCTTCTCGCGCTGCAAGATGCCACTTCAAACGTCTTCAAGTGTTGTCAACCTCTTCGAAAACACCTCTCTATACACTGAAAAATTTTGTCGAAGCAAAAAAAAATGTGAAAAATTCGGTGAGGTCGTGTGCCTTGCACTGCCCAGCCACACGTGGCAAAGTTGCCGCGCCACAAATGAAAAAAAAAATATTTCCAACAAATTTTTTTTTATTTTTCTACAAAATCAATACTGCAGAGATATCGTATCTCTTGTATCATCTTACATCACTGATTTTGCCCCAACGCAATGGATATCTTTCGAATCCTCTCGAGAGGAGCATCATTGAAAAAATCGCGCGAAATCACAACCGATTACTCCCTTCCATCAAAAAAACAGGAGAGTGTTTCTGCCAAAAAAGAAAAATCTATTGAAAGAGAGGTTGAGAAAGAAGTTGATTTTTTCCATCAACAAAACCATCAAACAAACGAAATAGAAGAGAATGATGTAGCGAACGAGACATCAAACGACGCAGAACCTGTTCCAGCTAAGATCACAACTCAACAAGAGGCTGTTCAACTTCGAAAGTCCAACGGATCTAAAGTGTCTGGAGACGACGTCCCTCTACCAATTGGATCATTTGACGACCTGGTTGCCCGTTTCAAGCTCGAAAAAAGACTTTTGAACAATTTGATATCCAACGATTTCACCGAACCTACTCCAATTCAAAGTGAAGCCATCCCGGCGACTCTATACGGCCGTGATCTGATCTCCTGTGCTCCAACCGGTTCTGGTAAAACTCTGGCATTTCTGATCCCATTGGTCCATCAAATGGGCAAACATAAGAAGAATCACGGAATACGGGGACTGGTCATATCTCCTACAAAAGAGCTAGCGCTTCAGATTTTCAACGAGCTGAATAAATTGACCAAAGACACTGGATTGCAAGTCGGAATTCTCAACAAGTCGATTGCAGGAAAGCTGAGAAACAAAGTGATGACGAGTGCTAAATTTGACGTGATTGTGTCGACTCCGCTTCGGCTGATTGATTTGGTGCAATCGGAGGTGATGGATTTGAGCAAAGTGGAACAATTGGTGTTTGATGAGGCCGATAAGTTGTTTGAGTCTAAGTTTGTGGAACAAACCGATCACATTTTGACCGCTTGTTCAAACCCCAAACTATGCAAGTCGATCTACTCTGCAACGATAACTTCGAGTGTCGAGGAAATCGCTCAATCAATCATGCATTCGCCTATTAGAATCATTATAGGTCACAAAGAGGCAGCCAATTCCAACATCGAGCAAAAATTGGTTTTCTGCGGTAACGAGCATGGAAAATTACTGGCTTTGCGTGAGATGTTGCAAAAGGGAGAGTTCAAGCCTCCAGTTATTATCTTCTTGCAATCGATTACGAGAGCTAAAGCTCTTTTCCACGAACTGTTGTATGATCGTCTGAACGTAGACGTTATCCATGCTGAGAGAACACAATTGCAGAGAGAGATGATTATTGACCGTTTCCGTAAAGGTGAACTATGGTGTTTGATTTGTACCGATGTGTTAGCTAGAGGTATCGATTTCAAAGGTATTAATCTGGTGATCAACTACGACGTTCCGATCTCTGCACAGTCATACGTGCACAGAATTGGAAGAACAGGAAGAGGTGGTCGTGCCGGTAAGGCGGTGACTTTCTACACGAAGGAGGACACGTTAGCGATCAAGCCCGTGATCAATGTGATGAAACAGTCAGGACAGGGTGTTGCTGAATGGATGGCCAAAGACATGGCGAAACTTTCCAAGAGACAAAAACAGGAGATCAAACGCAGACCTGTTGAGCGTAAGAACATCAGTACTGTTCCTGGAGTGGTGAGGAAGAAGCGGAAGATGAGACACGAAATGATTACTGCTTCAAAGAGACGTACGTCGGAGGAGGCCGGACAAGAAGAGGAGGCCATGGAAAATTCCACTGATTAGTGACATCATTTTTTGTGCTACACACAAGTTGTGAAGCAAAGTTCACAAATATATAACATAATAACTGTAATGAAGAGAAAAAAAGATGGACTTAGTAATCTATTTTTCGTTCATGTTCATGATGGTGGCGATGATGGTGGTAATATTGACACAGATGGTGGAGATGAGATGAGGGGAGGCGTCAGACAATCAATTGCACGCAATTTAATCGATTTAATGGTGCTCAGCCTTTGGACCGAAAGATGGGTAACCAACGAGTTGTCTTCTACCAATGATTTCACCCAGAGAGAAAAGACCCACAATTTGGACAAAGTAGGCACCGTATCTCAAGGTCTCGTCCTTGGAAAGGGACTTGACGTAAGCAACGGAAGAGTCGAAAGAGGCCTTTGGCTTAGCGGCCAAGCCGAGGGCCTGCTTGTAGAGCGATTGGTAGACGGTTCGAAATTCAGCAATGGATGGTGGAGCAAGACCTTCCTTGACGTAGATTTGCTTACCGAGCTCAACAGTGACCTTTCCCCAATAGATGGCTTGGTTGAGATAGCCTTTCAGGTGTTAGTGAATGAGTTATACGACCATCTCTAAATTGGTGGTAACTTACCAGATGCTTTCTCAACGTATTGAGAGATTGGTCTGACACCGACTGGCTTAAAAGCGGAAGCCTTGACTGCTCTGGTTGCTTGTCTGACGAACATTGTGTAGTTGCAGAGACGATATAGTTAATATTGCGGGGTTAAAAGAACTCTTTGTTGGTGTTGTGTTGAGTTGTATATGAAGTAGTTTTTTTTTTTCACTCAAAGGTTCACCAATCAACGAGGCCAAAAGTTGAGTATGGGCTACGTAACCAAAGAAAATATGGGCCGACGCGTCGATATTTAAAGGTGTAAAGATGTATCATCATAAGGTTTTTTTTTATTTTTTTTTTTATTTAAAGTTCCTTGCAGCCAGTCCACAAAAAAATATCAAAGATCCTTTGTAAAACATTCCCCAATTTTTTATCAATTCCACCTCTTTCCTCCTCTTCTTCTTGAGAAGTCTCATACTCCAAACATCTGTGTTGTGCCGTGATTTGTTGTTGCGGCCACACAAGTGACCTTTTGGCACACAAGCGTTTTCTTTATAAATCCGCCTATTTTCCCCAAAATGGAGAGGAGAAACAGTATAAAACGCAGAAACACTGGTATGTTCGGATGGACCCTTGGGCAAATGCCCAAGTCCATCATGAACGCAAACTCAACTACAATCAACTTGAAACGGCGCAAAATTCCGCTCATGTTTGTGCCCCCAAGCACGAAATCTCCGCTTTTCGTCTACAATAACGATATCGATCAGCGATCTTTCCTGAGTCTGCGCTCTGGGGAGGCAGAACATAGCTCAGCAGTGGCACCAGATACTCAATCTGTGTCCACCACGCGATCTCTGCCGTCAACAATGGACTACACAAATGAGGAAATTGATTCGATTCATCGGTGGTTAGACGAAGAACGTGAACGTCGATCGGTAGCAAGCGAGTACGAAGCAAGTATTGGACCTAGTGTGCCTAATTATGGTTCGACCACTGATCCAGATGAAAGCTCTGATTTACTTGAGCGTGCAGACCGATTATTCAAAGACAACAACAGCTACAAATCTTCTGTCAATAGTAGAGCAGGAGAATTAGGCGATACAGAAAGTGAGGACTTTGCTCACGAAGTAGCAACAGCACGAACTGAATCCACCAAATTATTTCGCTATTCGGTTCCATTGATCATAACTTTCCTATTAGAACAGGTTTTCTCGCTTGTGAGTGTGATTTTTGTTGGCCACCTTGGTAAAAGAGAACTTGCAGCAGTTTCAATGGCATCGATGACATCGACAATTGTGCTAGCTATTTTTGAAGGAATTGCCACGGCACTTGATACCTTGTGTCCACAAGCATATGGTGCAGGCCAATTGGCACAGGTTGGAGTGCATGCTCAACGATGCAGTGCATTTTCGTTGGTCTTGTATGTACCAGCTGCCCTTTTTTGGTGGTACAGTGGTTCAATCTTGCAGCTTTTCATTTCAGATTCTGAGGTTGTTCGTTTATCGCAGCAATTTCTCCGTATTCTTATTCTTGGTGGTCCCCCATACATTTTATTCGAAAATGGAAAGAGATTTTTACAAGCACAAGGAATTTTCGATGCAGGAACGTTCATTTTATTCATCACCTCACCACTTAACGTGTTTTTCAACTGGGTTTTAGTTTATTCTGATACTTTTGGACTTGGATACGTTGGTGCTCCAATTGCAGCGGTTATCAACTTCTGGCTTATGTTCATATTGATGGTGTTGTATGTGGTGTTTGTGGATGGATCTGAATGCTGGTATGGATTTTCATCTTCTGCATTGCGATACTGGCCTGATTTATCCAAACTGGCAATTCCTGGTATTGCTATGTTATTAGCTGAGTCATTAGCCTACGAGGTCCTGACGTTGATGGCTTCATATTTCGGAACAGACACTCTTGCAACACAATCTGCACTTTCGAGTCTTGTTTCATTACTTTATATGGTTCCATTTGCACTTTCTGTGGCATCTTCAACCCGAATTGCCAATTTTGTTGGTTCAGGAAACGTGGAGGCTGCTAAGATTGCAACAAAAGTAGGACTTTGTGCCTCGATCGTAAGTGCCTCGATCAATTCTATGGTGATTTTATTTGGTGCGCGTACCATTGCAAAGTTGTTCACTGAAGATCCAGATGTGACTGCATTGATTGTGGGATTATGTCCGTTGGTGGCTGTTTTTGTTTTATTTGACGGTCTTGCCTGTGTTGCCAGTGGAATGTTGCGTGGTTTGGCATTGCAGGCCGTTGGTGGATTGTTGAGTCTCGTTGGATATTATGGAGTGGCTGTTCCGATGGCCTACTTCCTTGCGTTCAAGTGTGATCTGAAACTGGTAGGGCTGTGGCTGGGTAACGGCTCAGGATTGTTGTTGATTGGATTGGTGGAGTTGGTGGTTATTTACAGGGCTGATTGGGAGTGGATTGTGGAGGAGGCGAGGAGGAGAAATAAGGCCGAGTCAGGTCTGCTGGAGTGAAGATTTGTGATTTTTTACACCACTCATTAACGAAGTAGGTAGAGTTGTATGATAGACACAGTTGTGCGATATGAACAATCGACGGATAAAAAAGAGTAGGTGTAGATTGTTTAAGGGAGCTAACCTCAGGTTACTGGAAAAGCTCCCACTTGTACCAATTGAACACTAGGAATCGTCGTACCATGCTCAAGTTTTCATCTTCAAGTTGAAATGAGTCGATTATTTTCATATACAAACTATCACAATGTCGCGCACTTCACGACTCGCAAGAGAAACTTCGCTCGTCTTTGCTTAACATTCACTACTTACTAATTCTTACCTCTCTCTTATGCCCTTGTCCAAAAACAGTCACCAAATTCTCGGCCTCCAACCTTCTCAAAACCTCACTCAAGTCCAAATTTTCCACCTTGTTACTGGACTGCTCATTGATCTTCGAAAGCAGAACATCATAGGTCAACGATCCGCTATTCTCGATCAGTTGATAAACCTGTTTACTCAAGTCTTCCTTCAACTTACGCTCAGCAGATGTTTGTCCTGTTTGAACCAAATCCATGTCGATTCTTCCTGTGAGTGGATCTGTAGCATAATCCTTGATAGCAGAACGAATAAGTCTCACAGCTTCAGACACATCATCGAGGTCCACTATTGGAGATAATTTCATTTTAGCGTGTGCTTCAGCAAGTCTGATCATCGATTCAAGTTGACGGGTTGTTGCTGTAATCCGTTTTTCAGACGTGCGCACGTCTTCTCCGAGCTTACGCATATCCACATACGAGCGGACAAGCTCGTTTTTGGCCTGTTCAGTCAAAACAGGAGAAACGTTCTCCTTGGCATATTGAATGTATGAAGTGAGGAACTCCACCGGGAGAATCTCGCTGCTCGAAGCATTTTGCATGTTATCTTCAAGGAACATACCAGCAATGTGTTTGGCTAGTTGAGTATCGATTTTCTCATCAACTTTGTCCAAAATCAAATAAACCAGATCAAAACGAGAAAGCAAAGGAGGTGGCAAGTCGATGTTCTTAGTCACTGGGAGATTTGGATTGTATCGAGACTCGATTGGATTGGCAGATGCCAAAATCGATGTACGTGCGTTCAATGTCGTAATTATTCCTGCTTTGGCAATGGAGATGGTCTGTTGCTCCATAACTTCATGCAAAACCGATCTCGTCGCGTCAGACATTTTATCAAACTCATCGATACAACAAACACCTCCATCAGATAGAACAAGAGCACCACTCTCGAGAACCAGCTGTTTAGTTTCAACATCTCTGGTGACGTAAGCCGTCAGACCAACAGCAGAAGAACCTTTACCCGAAGTATAGATACCACGAGGAGCAATCTTGTGAACGTATTGCAAGATTTGAGACTTGGACGTAGATGGATCACCACATAGAAGAATGTTGATATCACCACGATATTTTCCTCCTTTCACGAATTTTTTATTGGTTCCACCGAAAAGTTGAAGTAAAATACCCTTTTTGACGTCATCCATCTCAAAAATCGAAGGTGCCAATGAACGGGCTAAAAGTTCATACAAATCAGGACGTTGAGAAGTGGCACGAATACGTTCAATTTCATCCTCAGACAACCGACGAACCTCGTCAACCTCGCGTTGCTCAGAAATCTCGTTTTCAAGGGTCGAGACATCAACACCAAGACGGTGACGGTCCACTTTTTTGATATGAACCACATCGATGTAAGTCTTGTACAAAGACTTGACCGCACGCTGACGTGGATTCACTTTGACAGGAACGGACTTGAATATACCACAAACTTCGACACGATCACCAGCACGCGTGGAATCGACGAGTTCGTCGTAAACGCATAGCGAGAGCGAATGAGGAGTCTGTCCATCAGGAACGATATCTGGTGTTTCTTGAAGCTTTATTGCCTGTTTATCAGCAAAAGACGAACGATTGTGGACGAGTTGCATAGAATTTTGCGAGGAACATATTTGACGGGGACATTTGGTTGGTTCTTGAATAACACCACGATCATTTTCAACAACCACAGTGTGCTCGCAAACGTTACACTTGAAAAATGCAATTTTCATGTCTGGGATAATTGGAGTTGAGCGGATCACAAGACCTTTGACAGTAACAAGCTTGTCAATGTCGATTGGATTCAACTCACGCATACCTTTACCGTTTTGAATGTTGTAAGGACGAACCTTGTAAACGTTAGATTCAATTTCATCCACAAGTGCTTCCTGAGGTTCAGCAGCAGCAGAAAGCGGCTCGGCGCGAGCCGTAGAGCCTCCTGCTGCAAGGGTATTCTCGTCGAGCACAAGCGAAACCATACAATCTTTGATAGTTTGGTCCATGATTGGGATAACTTCCTGAGGATAGTTGATCAATTGGTAGTACAATTTCCGAGTTGAGGAGTAGGCAAGCAAGTTGCGAGTATCCAAATTGAGGTTTGTTGTTCCCGATTCGCGCATGGTATTGAGTATGTCGACATAGTATAGTTTATCGTCATCTTCATCTTCGACAACGTCAGTGCTGACTGCACCCTCTGATTGGTCGAGCCGGCGGCGATATTTCATCTTGAAAGACATCAAGAACGAACGGAAGTTGTCTGAACATTCTTGAATCGACACGTTGGTACCCCAAATAACACGAACTGGTTCGTCAGGAGCAGCAGCATCGGTGTCTTGGTCCGCGTCTGAGGTTGGTGGTGCTGAGGAAGACGATGGCAGGGTGCTGTGAACGTCGCTGTTGAGACTTGTGGAATTGTCAAAAAAACGACGACGCATTGGCGAAGACAGCACGTCGGACGAGTGAACGTCACCTCTAGTGTGTATTCCGCGTCGAGAAATACGATCTGCTCCGTCGATCAACGACGAGTTCAGGTCTGTTCTTAGGCCATCACTGGAAGTGTATGGCAACGGCGAGGATGCAAATCTGTTAGACGAGCGAGGCACTCCTTGTATTCCTGGCGTTACACGGGGGTGTGCTGCGGGTAGATCATCACTAGATGGTGGCAGAAAGAGTGGCGACGACGGAACGGCGTCATTACGTTGAGTTTGTGAAAAGGAGTCGGGCGCCGTTGAACGTGTATTGTTGGAGTCGGCTTCAGGAGCCGGCGACGAGCCAGCATTTGGAGACGACATTGTTGGGTTGCGGAATGGGATTAGAAGTAAAAAGAAGCAGATGAAGAAGAAGAGGGAGAAGAGAAGAAGAAGGTGATGAAACAATTTAATTTTTTTTGGAAAAAAAAGTGACTTTCGCGTCGCATTCAACGAGAATCGCGAACTTGATGGAGGAGGTGCAAAGGGAACGAGAGGAACGAAAACAAGGGGGGGAAGGGGGATATCAAGGTGCTTTACTTGGTGTCAGGAGAGAAGGTGAGATTCAAAGCCGACTGGGGTTTGATAAAGCTTTTCGGTCGATGATATCAGGGAGTCTAGTGCTAATCATAAATGAGAATATGGCGAGGTTTCAAGAAATTTCATGCTTCATGTGAGTAATTTGCCAAATCGGGAAGTGTAATTTTTCACTTTAGTTTTGCCTGATTAGGAAGACGCGAAAGAGAAACGAGCAATGCGAGTTACTTTGAATAGCAGCTGCCTTGGCAGAATGAGCCAGAAGAGAATCAGGTAGGAAATGAGCGACCAGATCAAGGGCATGCTATATACAATCTGGTTATAATACCGTGAGTTTTGTGTTGATTTATTCACATGTGTCATCTAGTAAATTACATTTTATTGATCAGTATATGACTCGCTGAGCTCGTCATAATTAAACAAACCACCTATTTTCGAAGTACTCGTCGATGTAAAGCTCATATATGAGCTTGTCGGTCGTGAATATGATTGTGAATCTGTTGAATGGAACAACTCGCTTCGCTCGTTGTTCGCTTGTTGTTCGCTCGTCATTTCTTCACCCAACAATTCCCCCTCTTATCGAACACCGCAACGTCCTTGATACTATTCTTCACCACCGCTTTCGAATACTTACTCAACGCCTGCTTTTGCAACAACTCGGTCAGCGTGTTGATCGAGAAATCACTATGCCGCGCTAAAAACTCTAGCAGCGTCGCAAGATCCTCTTTATCGGTGATGACCTTCTTTTTCACCGCCATAGCCCCACTATTCGCAGAACTAACGTTTCCTGTGGTGACAGCACCTTCTGCAGTCACAGACTCCACTTTCAATACCTCACTCTTCTCTGGAGAAACCTCATCATCCCAATAATCACACAATGGATCAATAGGGAACGTAATATTGTGTCGTAGTCTCTCGTATCCAAGACCACTGTAATATTGTCTAAACTCGTCAGGAGTCGCATCATCCGTTTGACCCAACCAACAAACAGCAGGAACCAGTGGGCCTATAACAGTCTTCTTCACTGAAACATTAGCACCATCGTCTGTCTCGACAAACATCTCAATATCGGACTGTTCATCCTCGTTCAAATGGTCGCTTTCGTCGTCTTCGTCGTCATCTTTCTCCAAATCTTCACCTTCCTCATCCTCGTCATCTTCCTCCAAGTCAGAATCGTATTCATAATCTATTTGCAAACTTTCAGATTCAACCTTTCGAAATGGATCAACGGCAATCTTCTCTTTGATACTGCCCTCAGTATACGAAAATGTACCCAAATATGGAGGCTTTGAATTCTCATAAAATCTTAAGAATTTGTGTGGAACTTGGTACAAAGTATTCTGTGCTTCTTCCGTCATCCCTAAATTATATTTTTGAATCACATCCAATGCAGTTGCAAACTTTTTGGGCTTTTTGTCTTCACATTTGCTCAAGAACTCACCAAAATCGACTTTTGAGCTCTGTTTAGTTCTCAAAAACTCATCCAAAACATCACTTCTGTCCTCTGAAACACTTTCTACAAGAATAGTGTTGGCTCGAACATGGAATGGAAGGAAATATGACTCGTAATCGGACTTTTGCATGTGCTTGCTCGCCGGCGAGCTACACACAGATTGCGTCGCCACAGCTGGGCTCTGTTGCGACGATGTAGGCGTATTGTTGGTTGTTTTAGGCTTGAAAAAATTCATGATTGACTGTTTCTTGAGCTTTTCTTTTTGCTGTTCTTTTTGTCGTTGTTTCTCTTCCTCTTTCTGTCGACGTTCTTCCTCTTTCTGTCTACGTTCTTCCTCTTTCTGTCTACGTTCTTCCTCTTTTTGACGACGTTCTTCCTCTTTTTGACGTTTCTTATCCTCCAACTCTAATCTTTTTTTGGTTTTCTCCATCTCTTCTTGTGCTCGTTTCAACTCCCTTGCTTTGGCTTCTTCTTCACGTTTTTTCTGCTTCTCAAACCGTTCTTTCTCCTTCTGCTCTTTCTTTGCTTGTCTTTCAGCCTCCAACTTTTCTCTTTTCAGCTTCTTCTCTAATTCTTCTTGTTCTTTCTTGCGCTTCTTTTCTTGTTCTTCTTGTTCTTTCTTGCGCCTTCTTTCCTGGTCTTCTTGTTCTTTTTTCATCCGCCTCTCCTCCTCCTTCTGCTGCTTCTTCAGCTTCTTTATATCACCATCACCAGGCTCTTCAAATCCACCGTCCTCCGGCGGCGTGGCAATCAATTCTCCCTTTTCGGATTTCTTCTGTCTTTTGGAAGCCCGCATGTCAATCATATCCTCATCCCTTGTCTTTCGTGCTTTTGGTGAATTCTGATTCTCCTTCTCCACTGGCTGTTCTTTCTTCGGCGTTTTAGATGGCGATAACACCGCGAATGGCAGTGTGCTTTGTGCCATACTCAACTCAAAACCTTCACCACCCAGAATGTTCGTTCGTTGCTCTTTTGAAAGCGTGCAGACTTTGCCCTCACCGTTCTTTTACACGTCAAGAAATACTTTCCACGAAAGAGAAAAGAAGAAGAAAAAAACGCGTCAGGATTTCCAGGCCCACAAAAATGAGCAAAAAAAAGTGAGATCAAAAAAAAAAAAAGCCAAACAAAAAAACAAAAGGACATTGTTGATTCAACAATATCCAAAACAACATCACAGCTAATCCTCAGACTATAAACTACTACCATTTGTAAAATGGAGTGAAAAAGGTACAAAACGCCTATGAACAGCCAGGAACAAAAAACCTCTCTTGAGTTCCACTTTGGAACTCAGGCTCAAGGACAATTAGAAGAATGGCAAGCAAAAGAACAAGGAAAAGCAAAAATCAAGTGTCTAACATCTCAGTTTGCTTTGGGAACGACTGAAACAACCAAAAGAGGTAAAAGACCGGCACCGGCCTTAAAGAGAAAAAGTCCTACTCCAACTACCAAAAAGCAACGCAAACCAAAGGTGAAGAGTCTCACAGAACAAATGTCTAAAAAATACGGCTCAGGAAGTAACAGGTCGGTTTTACTTGCACTTTCAGGGAAAAAACAGAAAGTTAAGGATATTATTGAAAAAATTGAAAAGATAGAGCAAAGATCTAGTGAAAATAACCCAATTGACACCTTCCAAGCCAATAATGAATATCAAATCGTCTACTCTAAAGAGGAGTGGCATTCCGTCTTGATGGCAATTAGCGCGAATTTTCCAAAACTCTCTAAACCAACCAGAATGACTCTAGATTTCATAACAGAAAAGTATTCTCAAGATTCTATGGGTCTTCAAAGTACGCCTTCCGGATTATGGGGAGAATCTTCTACCCCTCCGCTTGTTTTATCCAAAGAAGACGTTCATCATTTGTATGATTTCAGCACAAACGAGAAGAGTTTTCTAGATTCTGATTCTGAACATGATCAGGGAGAGTTCAAGGATTCCATTCTCACTCTTTCGCAGGTGATGAGAGGTGGCCATAATTCAGAAGAGGAGAATCCAGGGGAGTACGACGAGGACCGAGCACAATTTCAAGTCAATGAGGAGTTGTCCACTCCTTGCACCCCAGAAGAGGATTATAAAGACTCTAATTTGACCTGGGATACTCTGACTGACATTGCGGTTGAGACAAAAAGGAAGTTTGAGGAGTTGGAGAAAGTATCCACACAGACGGGAGATGTCCAAGATCACGATCACGAAATCACTCGCGATCTTGAATCAAGTTTTTCGGTGTTTCCCAAAGAGAAATCTATTCGCGAGGAGCCTGTGCTCAGTCAAACGCGACAGGGAACTCAGCAAGATCCTATTACTTTATCCTCTTCACAAAACACCAGTTCACTGAAACTTGGTCCCAGTCTATTTTCTAAAACAGGAGATGTTCAAGTTTTAGAGAGCGTAGTTGTCAACTCCATAGAACGTGCAAATCAGGAGAGGAATACATCGGGTCAAATTTTGGAAGTGGTGACATCATCTCCAATCACATCACCACGCAAGACTGCTATGAGCGAAAAGCAATCGATGACGCAAGAATTAAATTCTTCTCCTATGAGTGAAATTCAATCTTTTCCACTTTCTGAAACTCAATTGAAAAAATCCATCAATCAACTGCCATCATTTTTTGATGAGTCACCTCAATTGGACTTCATTGGAAGCAAGAAAACGGACGAGGAAATGGAGGTTATCAGCGACGAGGAAAACAACAGTATTGTGATTGTGGAGACGAAAGAAGACGAATTGAAGAAACTGTTTCATCCTGTGTCTTCTCCCATCAAACAGACTGAGGCGCAGGCGTCGACAATGTTTGAATTGGATAGTTCAAGTGGTAGTGAATCTTTGGATGCTCAGCTTTTTGCCAGGCGTAATGACTCAGAAGTGGAGAAGAAGACTGAGCCTCTGGAGGTTGAGGGTATATGCGAGGTGGTGGGGATACAGGAGAACCAAAACGGTTCATTTCAACTACCCGCGAGTCAACTGCCATCTGATGTTTTGGATTGTAGCTCTGGTAATGAAGAAGATGATCAATTTTTCAGCTGTCCAGAGTTCAACTTTTCTTTGAAACGCCAGGAAATAGAAGAACTTGCGAGCAAACAAAATCAATTGCTCAAGAAAGGATCTGAACGAGTTGAACAGGAAATCCCAGATTCGCAACCCGTTGAGTTTCCATTGACTACCATTGATTTTGAGAAGTACACCACGGAACAATTAAAACTGCAGATGAAAGAATGGGGATTGAAACCGCTCAAATCAAGAGCGCTGATGATCAAATCTCTCAATACAACTTTGAAGTTGATCGACAAACATCAGCTCAGAAAGCTGAGTCAGCAAGCTTCATCGCAGGGCGATCGTCAGACCCAAATTACAGGCATTTTGAAATTTGACGAAGCGGAGCTCAATGTCGGATACGATACTCAAAAAATGACTGAAGATACAATCCGATTATCAAAATCATCGATATACAATGGCATTCGGTTGGTTCTGACGGGGGATCCGCAGATGTATTCAGATATACTTTTACTGAAGCCGATCAACATCCAAGCAGTTTTGAAGCTACTACATGAACATGAACTGGATGTCGATTTCAGCTTGGTACGGGATTGTCTGGACGAGCTTGGGATCTGTTTCACGAGTGTTGGAGCAGAACCTAGTGAAAATTCGGAGTTTCTATTCAATGGGGATGAGTTATGAACAAGGGCAATGGTGACGGAATCAATCGTATTTTTTAAGCTCATCTTCATCGTCGTAAGTGAGCAAGAGTTTCGCGTTCAAATAGCTCACACCGTAGCATGCGATTGCGATTTTACAAATAAGCATACCAAAATCGAGCAAATTGTTGGTATCTGGTTGGCCCATCAAACTGTAGAAGATGTTCCAGCCAAGACGGTAGAACTGGACTGTGAAATAAGCGATAAGTAGTGCGACGATGATTGTCAGAAACGCGGTCTTTGCCAGTTTAGACCGGCTAAGAGCATCTTCTTTGTTGTATCTAAGACCGTTTTTGTCGACGATGTGGCCTGAAGGTGACGAGTTCTTTTGAGCTCTGTTTCTGAGTGTTGACATGATGGTTATGAGCTGTTGTTGAGGGACTAACATACGAGTTTCAAGATCATAAAGTAATTTTAGATCAAGTTTATTTTTTATAAGCTTTTTTTTTCAGGCGACGCCTAGATGGTTTTTTACGTGCTTTCTGATTTACGGTGTAAGGATGTCAAAGGAAGCAGTGTGTCGTCATAAATCAAGTCATATCAACATTCGGCGGTAAGCGTAACGAATACTGAGTAAAATCAGTTAGGAACCCATTAGCTGTAGAGCTGCAATTCCCTACAAGTACATCTCACACATTAGTTGCATCGGTCGTAATGAGACTGGTAGCCATACGCGTATCAAGGGTTGTATGAGGTGAGCTGACACAGGGTGAACGTCGCACCGCCACCTCCACAATACTGGGGGTTTATTTTGGTCTACTTTGGGTCTTTTTTGGTGTCATGGGCAAATCCAAGCAAGCAGTGACAGCCAGCAGCTGTCAGCAGAGACTTTCAGCAGCATGACGCTGACACGGCAACGCGACATCGGTCCGGTCAGATTTGCACCGCCACAATGCACCCCCTGTTTTATCCAAACTCTCGGGTTCCGGCCAACTTTTGAAACCGAGTGGCCAACAACTGGCCAAACGCGCGCGTTGATTGCTCGGAGTATCTGCGAAGAAAAATTAAAAAGTAAACTATGCATTCGTGCGTGACACAAAACTAACTGTGGGGTAAAAAAGATAAATTAGGGAGTAAGAGCAACAGGGTTGGCTGCATACCAACAAATTTGAATTCACATATGGAATATTTGACAAATACGGAAATAAATGACCTGAAGGAGCTCAACTTTGTGGGGCAGCCCGCCGCATTTTGACGGGCTCAACATTCATTTACTCAGCCACACTTTACACCCCATGTGGGATTTTTTACTTTTTTTTTTTCTCGCTCCCCCGCTCGGTGCCGTTCCCCGTGGTGGGTCACTAAGGGAAGTCAGTGTAGGGCGTTGAGCGGTTTGTTGGCGCAATTGCATCAATAGAAAACTTCACAATGTCCTTTATATACGCACATACATCCTTAACTTAAGATTTTCTTTACGTTGGCAGATTATGTTGGGATTATTTTATCACAAGTGTTTTTGACGATAGAGAAATACAAACAACAAATTATTGTTATACGCTATTTTGCCACCTTTTCTTATAAATTTACTGTTTTTTTTCTGCCTTTCATTGAGACATTAAGTTCGCAAGCAGCCCACTCGCTCGATGTACACTTAACTTAGCCACGAATTAATGACATGCACAATGAATGACAGCAAAACATTTCATCTTCCTCCCACATTCGGGTCGGTCCAACCTGCCAAAATGGTTCCACAGGACTCAACAAGCTCAACTGAGCAATCTGTCCCAGCAGAACTTACTTTAAATGGTACAACTCCCTCAGGCAAACCCAGACTTTATGTTTGCAACATTTGCACCCGTGCTTTTGCGAGACAGGAACATCTAAAAAGACATGAAAGATCACATACAAAAGAAAAACCATATGCTTGTAGCATCTGCTCACGCAAATTTAGCAGGCGGGACCTGTTACTTAGACACTCTACAAAGCTCCATGCTGGAGCATCAGAAGTGGTTCCAAGACTTAGAAAACGCTCTGTCAAGGCGTCATCATCCCCCTTTGCTTCAAAGTCTACTGAAAACAGCGAAGAGAATTCCCCTGATGGAGATGTGGCAATCCAAACAAGTACCACCAAGACGGGCGCTCGAAAAATGAAGCGTGTTTCCACAGGAGGTCCGCTTACGGGTGCCTCACTGGTAAACAAACCGCTGGCACAAATCTCTAAAAGAAGCGCAAGTATTGCTACTGCTTTTGAAACTCAGTTGAGACTCGAAAAAGACGCGTCAAAGGAGAAAGCCGTCGTTAAAACTAATGACTATAGACTCGAATTCCCGCTCAATAGGAGAGCCTCATTTTCAGCTATGAGTGGTCTAAATTATGCACTCCCGACTCCAGAACCATACGCTACCGAAACTGTCGAATTCTCGACACCACAACTTTTTGCTTTCGATGACGAGTCCGAAAATTGGCTCAACTCTCTTCCGAATCTGGATCTAATGGATCCACGACAACCGCAACACCAACAAGCACTAACACATCAACACCATACTAATCACCAAGCACCACCACAATTGCAAGTACAACAACAATTACACGGCGACAACAACAATGACCCAAATTCCACACAAGTGGACGACGTTCAAGTTCCGCTTCCAGAGGCTCTGATGAAGGAAACAGATAATATCACGGGATACTCATTTTATGATGTTCCATCAAGAAACGTTGGATCTCTTTTTGCCCACACGTCTTTCACTAGTAGAAACATTGATCATTCTTCATCCAACGAAGGACCTCTTGACGATGCGATCGATCCAATTTCCGTCAAAGGAGAGTATAATCAAAAACTCAAGTCACACTATTCTCCCATGTTGCAAGAAAGCCCAGAAACTGATTCCAGCTTGAACACACAACCGGGCACTGAAAAAGTGAAAAACTGGCAGGAAACTTTATTTAATCAGAATATTAATGATTTGGAGGCAATTGCCGATCTCAATGTATCCAAATCATACGATATTCCGCAAGGCTACTCATTCTATGGAAACAGTGAACAAAACACCGTTCCAAACTCTTCTTCGTGTTCGTCTAACGCTACAATTTCTCCAATTCTTCTCGACAATGCCCACTCTGTTAACTCTGTTAACTCACGACAGGACTCAAACGGTCATTATGTCCCTTCTCATGCCCATCATCACCTTGCTGGTCATTTGAAACACGAGTCGAGCTCACTTTCCAATCCCATCAAAGATTTCGGAAGTGAATTTGCCTATTCAAAAGATAGATTTGAGAAGTATTCCAGAGTCAATCTTTTCACTCCTACTATCAAAACTTATATCCATCAATCTCTCGCAAAGTACCCTTTCCTGGGTGTTCCATCACCTTCGATCCCAGACAACGAGACTATGAATTTTTACACACAGGAGTTCAAAAACAAGTTTTTGAATCATCATCCTTTCATTCATCGATCAATGCTCAACGAATACTCGCTTATGAAGGTCACGTTAAAGTCTCTCGAACCCAATCTGGTCAGAGACGAAAATAGTATAGACAACACGAGAGTGTCATTAGTTTGTCTACCGCTTTTAATTGCTACCATAGGCGCGATTGTGTCAAACAAGAAAAGTGATGCAGCAAGTCTCTACGAAGCTTCGAGAAGATGTATCCACGTTTATCTGGATACGAGAAAAAAACTAGTGAGATCAGCTGAACCAGGAGACAACAAAGCACCAAATCCCAATAATTCGTCTCCGCTGTGGTTGATTCAGTCCCTTACATTATCTGTTGTGTATGGTCTTTTCGCTGATGATGAGATTAGTCTGAACGTTATCATCAGGCAAGTGAATGCGTTGAATTCGCTGATCAAGACTTCCGGTCTCAATAACATTTCAATGGATCAATTCAGCGGACATGAAATCGACGAGAATTACATGGATGAGTTCATCAAATATGAGTCCACGGTGCGTACAATACACATGATTTTCCATATTTCATCATTGCTTTCCACTTTGTACAACATTGTCCCATCTCTCAAGATTGAAAATCTCATGATTGACTTGCCTACATCCACGCTTCTGTGGGATTGCAACAGTGTTAGTGATTTTGAGAATCTAGTTAACAGCTTCGATTTCAAGCCTGAAAAATTTCAAAACGTGATGAACTCGTTATTGAATTTGTCATTCCACAATATCAATCCTCAAACTGGTCTTATTGGAGATGTGAACTTTTTCTTTGAAAATCACGTTAGTGAGTTTGGTCTTGTTTGTTTGCAAAATGGACTGCACCAACTTGCATACCTTCGACAACTCACACCAGTTACAGAAACTAGTGGTTCACCAACATCCTCACCACCTCTCATGACATTACCAGGGGTTATTGAGGATGAAAGATTGGTAAAAGTTGCCAAAAATTGGGACGCACTTTTGAGCACTTGTAAGCTTTATGACGAAAAAAGCGAAGTTTTCATTGACAGCAAGCTCCTGAATTATCATCTTGGCTTGAAACTTTCTGGAGTGATGAGCTTGAATCGTATCAAAGAAAACGTCTGGCTCCGCAGTTTCAATGATATCAATGAGCTCTATTTCAGTAGTTTCAATTACAGTGAAGCACAGCTCAAGGATAATGGTTTCAAAAATGAATTGCTTTGGCTGCTGGATAATTCTGTGAACATTTTGAAGTACGTGTTTTTCCAACCACGGGGTGGTAATGATTCTAAGATTGCAGAGAAGTCGGAGTATCCGCAGCCATTGCAAGAATTGTACGATCCTGAGTTGGGTGACGTTGATATGAAGTTCATGACGAAGATTTCAATTGACTCTCAATTGCTTTTCGATGTGTTTTTGATTGCAGTGAAGTATCTGATGAATTTTGAAAACGCTTTCAAGTCGAAGATGAAATACAACGGTATGGGGTCTGTGAGTTTTCTCCAGCATTTTGAACTTCGGTCCACGGTTTTCAATGGATCGTCTGGTGAGTCTGGTGGCTGCGAGACTGATGAAGTTTTATTCCAGTACTATTTGAAATTTTTCAAGATTTACTTGAATCTAGAGTATTTTTTGAAATTGAGCTACGAATACCATGACTTTGAAAGTGAGTTCTCCAGTTTGACTATTTCGAACATTATCAACAATGAGAAGTTGCATTTCAGTCAGGATGAAAAAAACATGAGTTCTGTTTTGCAAGAGGAAACTGTTATCCGGGATAAAGATCTGGTAATCAATGAATTGATCCAGTTCAAACTTCCGTTCAAATTTCTCAAGGTTGGCTCGTTCATGTTCAAGTACATTTACGACAAGAGATATCGATTTGTCAATTTCAAGAACTTGAGTGATCTTCTGTTTCATTTGAGAGTTTTTTTGGAGAACAGGGATGAGTATGTTTGATGTTGAAGGAAAAGCGAAGGTAATACTTTGACGAATCGCTATGAATGCTATGACTACTACAAACTTTGAAAGCTCATAAATTGTTTATATATATATTTGCTTTCTACCAATGAATGATGATCCTAAAATTAAGTTACGAGCGAGCAGGTAAAGTCGAGAGATCATCAAACTAAGCCTAACTCTTTACTCGCTTTTCTCGCCAAATGACTGATGATTAAAAGTTGTATAAAAAAATAATTTTTATTTGCTGCTCAAAGCCAGATTTGTGGGGTAGAAAAAATCATTTCAGAAATTATCTAATTTCAGGTGTTAAGAGCAAACCAATATTGATAACATCAATAGACCACCAGAGAACGTTGAAATGAGCGATAAAAACAAACAAATTGGCTTCTTAGATATAAATGAGGACATCTTATGTTTTCATCTGATCCGATTCCTGGACGAGAAAGACATCAAAGCGTTGTTTCTGACATGTCAAAGTCTCTATTTGACACTGAATCAAGCAGTGGTTTGGCATACAATGTTCAGAAAAGCGTTCAAGTCCGACAATGTTCCGTTTGATATCTATTATAAATGGCCGCAATTGTACAAATTGAGGCAAAATTGCAAATTACTTACATTTGGAAATAACGGGTTCAGTCGGCTAGGATGGAATGAGGTTTCAAGAGAAACTCATTTTGAATTGATAAACCCGATTAGAGGTTGGAGACTAGTGAAACCGATTGAGCTTGATTTTCCTGGACAAAAAATTTATGATATATCAGCTGGAGGTTTCAGTTTTTGTGTGCTCACTTCTGAGGGGAATTTATACTACACTGGCAGAAACTGGCAAGGGATGATGGGATTTTGTGAGCCAGGTCCCAGTGCTAGGGATTACCATTTTGAGGTTGGTGGGTATTCGAATAAGCATCAAGAAGGCCAATGTATTGCGAAGGTTGATGTGGAAGAAGGTGTTAAGTTTATTCAGGTTGGCTCGGGAAGGTCCCATTTTATTGCACTGGATGATGACAACTTGATTTGGAGTTGGGACAGTATGGGTCAGCACCAGCGAGGAATTAAATTGAATTTGGTTGATTGGCACGGAGGTTCTATTGTGACAAAATCTGATTACATAATCAAGATAAGAGCCGGATGGGGAATGAGCAGTTGTCAGATCCGAAATGTCGGTATTGTGGTCTGGAAACGGAGAGAAAGATTGGAAATGAAAGACGGTAGGTATGGGCCAGTGAATGCTCGAGTCACAGTGGTGGAATACACAAAAGATCTAGACATTTTGGACTTCATTGCACTGGACAACTTTTTGATCTACCTTACTGGTGACGGACAATTGTACAAAGTTGATCTGTCTCGATATGACTTGTCGGAGCATTATTCTGTTCCTAGAGGCCAGCAATTGAAGAGGTTTCAAAGCTATGCAAATGAGCATTCGAGACAATCATTACAAAAGCCAAAGTTCATACGTCTCAGTGGCTCATTTAGTCGATTTTGTGCGATTACCAACGATGATCAGGTTTTAATTGGCGACAAGAATTCCGACCAGCCAATTGTTCTTCGCGAGCTGCAGCATAACTCAATAATTTCAGTGGTCGTTGGAGACTATCACTTCTTAGCTCTCAACAAGAAGGGTGAGATGTATTCTTGGGGCCGTGAGTCGCACAAGAACGGATGTCTTGGGCTAGGTACATTAGAGAACGCAATGTCTAGTGGCTCTGCTAGACTCGATGGGGCTGATTTGGTAGTTGAACGGCCTACTAGATTGCCATTTGAAGGACAAGTATTGGCAATTGCTGCAGCAGGATGGCAATCTGCTGCGTTGGTCCATCAGAACAGTTCGCAGTGAACATCAGGACAGATAAGTACTGTACACTATGTAACTTTCTTTGATAAGGAAAAAAAAAAATTGCGACCAATGAAAAATTCTCGATTCGGCAAATCGACGAGCGAGAAAAAGAGATCCAACATACTTGAGGTGTTTGTTGGTCCAAGAAGTTCGTAGACAACTGAGAACAACTACAGAGCTGAAGGCCATGGCGAACAAGCGTGGAAGACGTAATAGTCGAAAACAAGAAGAGCTCGATTTGCATGATGTGCCGGTGGAGATTCCAGACGAGCTGTTGGTGAGGGCTAGAAATTCCGATAAGGTTGAGAAGGCCGGAGGAAATAGAATAGTACCAAAACCTCCATTATCAAAGTATCCGAATCTGAGTGAAGCAATGGATGATGACGAGTTTGATGAGACTAAATGGTTTAGAATGGTTGGGTTTGTCTTGATTAGAATAGGATCACCACTTCTGCTGCTGATTCACTGCGTCGTTGTCGTTTGGTACCTCTACTACTACCACGGATTCAAGATTACCGAAGACATTGCACCGCAGATCCCAGGTCTTTTGAGTCCTTTGTGTTTGAACATGATTGTGGTGCAGTACTTCAACAAATGGTACTTTTCGCACAGCTACTACAAGGTTCGACGGGAGGTTAAATGACTCAGTGATGCTATCTACTGGTAGATATAGATATAATGTTTACTCAGCCACATCGGCACTGCCACATAGTGTGGCAGGTATAGCGCGCTTCTTTCTGTTGCGTGAACGGCAAAAAAAAAAAACAGTCGAGACACAGCTCAAGTCTTTCTAAGAGATTAAATCAAAGGCTATCAAAGCGTCAATCAAAAGCAGTCAATTATTGTAAGCGAACTCGTCTACAAACCCATCGGTTATCTTGTCATTTGGAACAGATATTTCCGTTATGGGGAACCAATCCGAATTGCCGCTCTTGGACGTGTCCTCGGGCGAATTGTGGTGGAAAATGCCTGTTAAACAGATTTACAGCTCGCAAGACGTTCAAAACTTTCTCCACTCGGTTGCAATTGACCGGATCAAGGCTTCTTTGTTTATGATTTGTAACAAAGTGAGTCTTGTTAACACTCCTGATGGGATTTTAGACGAAAAACTCGTCTCCTTTGAATCTCCCAAGAATATTAGTGGGTCAAAAAGTTTTGGTCTGCCACTTGATTTACCTCCCCCGGAACAATCTTTCTCCATCGCGAAATCAACAGAATCAGTCCAGCAAACACTGAAACTCCTGGACAATTTTAATCGTCTCATAAACGAAACTCCGCCATTCCCAGGCCCGAGAAGGTATGGAAACATGGCTTGTCGTGACTGGCACGACAAGGTTGGAGCACAAATTGATGACCTTTTGGAGAAGTGTTACGGAAACCTTTTCCCATCTACAAAAACTGGACAATTTGATGGGTTCATTTCTGAAGCAAAAAGTTACTTGCTTGGTTCATTTGGCTCGAGAGAAAGACTTGATTACGGAACAGGACACGAATTATCTTTCCTTGCATTCGTTTCCAGTCTACTCATGGCTGGAATCATTGACCATTCTCGAACGAGTGGTGTGGAGTACTTGGTGTTGTTTTGCAAGTATTTCGACCTGGTGAAGCGACTAATTTTGACATACACTTTGGAACCAGCAGGATCTCATGGAGTCTGGGGACTCGATGATCATTTCCATTTAATTTACATTTTGGGAGCCTCACAGCTTATCGACTCTCGTAGTGAGGACCCTGACATGAAGAGCCAGAAAGCGATTATATTCCGGGCTGGACTTACACCGTCATCGGTTTTGAACCCAGACATTCTTCGTGCTCACAACACGAAAAACCTTTATTTCAATGCGATCTCTTTCATTCGCAAGGTGAAGAGAGGAAACTTCAGCGATCATTCACCGCTTCTGTATGATATAAGTACTAGCAAATCCTGGGAAAAGATTGCCAAAGGGATGGTCAAAATGTACTATGGTGAGGTTCTTTCGAAGTTCCCTATTGTTCAGCACTTTTTATTTGGCGGAGTACTCTTCCCCTGGATGGACTCCATCACCATGCGGTCGCTTCCCGAGACTAGTCCTGAGCAACTTGAGGAACAGAAGGAAGGACCGGGCGCAGAAAGTTATCGAAGCGAGGCAGAAATCGCAATGCAATCGATCTACCAAAGACGAGGAGAGGAGCTTGCAAAGCTTGTTGACCAAACAAGACTGTTACCTTCAAAGGCTGTATCTAGTACGCGGCAGCCAGACTTTGTTACTGCTCGTGGTTTCAAACGACCAACCATCGACGACGTTTCGGCTAGGAAATTACAGCAGCCAGCTGTCACCAGAGCTCCTTGGGCCACAAAAGAAGGATAGATCTTCACGAAGTTAAAAAATGAAAGACTAACGAGTTACGAATGTTCGATTATTCACGATTTATATTCCATATTCAACGCAGCTAATTTACTTAAACGGATCCAGTTCCGAAAGCCTTGTGGAACTCAGTGAAGACAAATCTGTATCTGACGTCACCATTCCAAGCTCTAGTGAGGGCTTCATTGCAACCCTCCTCAGAAATTGGGATTTCTTCAACCCAAGGACGGATGTTGTGCTTGACCGACAAGTCCAAGAGATCGAGCATTTCCTTTCTGGAACCAAGAGCGGAGGAGCAGAGCGAGGCACCGTTAGAGAAGAAAGTCATTGGCGAGACATTGTACTTCTCCTCGGCAGGAGGAAGACCAACAGACACGAATCTACCTTCAACCTTCAAGATCGAGAGGAAAGCGTCAATGTCAAGACCCGAAAGACCAATGGCACAGTTGAGGATCAAGTCGAATTGATCGAAATATGGCTTCTCCCAGCCTTTGGTACCAGTAGCAATGAAATCAACGGCACCAAGCTGAAGACCTTGCTTCTTCTTGGAGTCAGATCTGGAGAAAACATAAGTGTCAGCACCAAGAGCCTTGGAGATCTGAACAGCCAGATGTCCGAGACCACCAAGACCAAGAATGGCAACCTTTGGCTTTTCACCATTTGGAAGGGATTTTGGAATGTATCTCACAAGTGGAGAGTACACAGTCAAACCAGCACAACAGAGGGAAGCAGCTTCGGTAGACTTGATTTCTTCAGGAATTGGGAAACACAAGTGCTCGTGAGCTCTGGCGTGAGAGGCGTATCCACCTTGGGAAATGTATCCGTCTGAGTACTTTCCGTCGTATGTGGTAACACCATCAGGACAGTACTGTTCGTTGTCTTCCTTACATCTTCTGCACTGGAGACAAGCAAAAGCCTGAGCACCAAGACCAACTCTGTCACCAACTTTGTGAAGAGTGACTTTAGGACCGACCTTGACAACCTTACCAACAATTTCGTGACCGACCACTTGTGGAAGAGTGATTTGACCCCATCCATCACCACCCATGGCAGTCATGATGTCAGATCCACACTGGATAAGAGTTAGTGACAAGATTCAAAACAGAAATTAGAAGGAAACTTACCAATCCACAACACTCGATCTCAATGTCGATATCATTGTCCTCGAAAGCTTTTGGCTTGTAAGTGGTGTACTTTGGCTTGTTCCAATCAGCAGTATCGTGCACGGCGAAACCGGCGAATTCCTCTGGGTAGTTGACAACACGCATTGTTAAAGTTTGATTCTTAGGAACTTGAGAACTTCGAGAGTGCAGAATGATTCTTGGTTAATGATCTTTGAGAAAATCAATGTTATATATCTTCACCTAACTCTTCGAAAATTGTTCCGAATCGCTACTTTTTCGCACCCCGTGTTCAAAAACAAATTTTGACCGCAAACAGCACCGTTTGCGGATCATACGGTGAGAACAATAGATAGCGACAAAAAACTTCCCAATGTAGTAACTTAGTCCGCCAAGAAATATCGCTAGTTGACCATTACGCAGATTGCCAGTTAAAAAAAGCCCGTACATAGGGTGTAGTTTTCTCCTCATAGGTAGGCTTTTTCCGTAAAGTTCGCAAAGCCCTCCAATGGTTTTTCCGCGACCGTCACTGCAATCGCGCCCAGCCAGTAGCATTGGTCGAAGGAAAGCCATGAACACCTTGGATTATATCCGCCGTTAGGCTTTATCCCTTCTGTTACGTAAGATGGAGTACTTTGTTCTTTTCAGTGCGGAGTCCTGTCCTCCTACACCACCATCACGTGATCTCGCTCGAAATCTCTTTCACGCTGTCGGAAAAAAAGAGGGACACAAGTGGGGTTTTGGTTTTCACCAGAGTTCTAAAAGTCCGTGATATTCATTAAATTATGTAAATGCCCGGAAATTATGGTGGTGAACCATTCCGGTATATGCGATCTAGTAGTTGTCTGTGGTACGTTTCAACGGAAAGCAGTTTCTGTGCGCAGACAGTGGCAGAAGTGATTCAAAAAGCGTAGTTTACCATGGTGCATCCTTTAGAGAATCAATTGACAAGTTTCGAACTGGTAAAAGAACAGAGACAGTAAATGCAAACCAATTATCACTTTTCTTGTACTTGTCGTGTGGCCAGTGATGTCTCCCAATTGCAATATGTTCGTGTAGCAAAGTGATCATAGTAATATGCTTGTGTGTTTTGTTTGTGTGTTTTGTTTGTGTGTTTTGTTTGTGTGTTTTGTTTGTGTGTTTTGTTTGTGTGTTTTGTTTGTGTGTTTTGTTTGTGTGTTTTGTTTGTGTGTTTGTTTGTGTGTTTTGTTGTTTTGTTATTTTTTGTTATTTTGTCATTTTGTTATTTTGGGTGTGGGTGTGTGTGTGTGGATCAAAGTAGACAACAGTTGCAGCTTGATGTCCAAACATAGCTCAATTGGAAAAATGGCAAGGTAATTCTCGGGTATATGTGTTCAGAATTCCACTGCTTCAAATGAACAAGTCATTCAGCATTTTTTCAATTGTGCTGTAGTGGGAATCAAATCAATGGCTTTTGAGAATCCCTTCGATCCCTTTTTTCTTCTTTGAATTTATTTTTATTGACTTTGCTTCATTGTGGGGATGAACCACTGGTTTGCACACAACTTCAACGAAACGGATAAATTGCCAACATATTTTTGTCTCTGTTCTAATGTTCATTTTTCAACGTTCAACTGGTCCTGGATAAATCAAAATTAGTATTAATAACTTCACGCTTGCATTTCGATAGAAATACAGGTGTTAAGTTAAAATGTTGAGTACTGATCTGCTCTGTAAACGGTCAAGAGTTTTTTCTCATAAGGAATAGAAAACTTCTGTATAAGCTCTTTTTCACTAAGATGAGGATAATTCTCTAGAATGTATGAACCGTACCTTCCATCGACGAAGATCATGGAAAGTTCAGTGGCACTCAACTGTCGCTTACTCTTGAATCCATTCTCTGACATTTCGTGTCCTAATGGATGAAAGCGCAAAAGTTCAAAGAGCATGTACTTGGCTTCAAGTCCTGCTCTGATGATATCCTCACTGGTCAACTCGGGTAATATGTATTGGATATCAGAAGATAGAATCGACGAAACAACTGGCTCAATTTTGGAAATATGGTATTGGAAATTCTCCGGTGGGTTACAAGCTCTATACCCAACATGGAATGCTAGTTTGCTATGAATCGGAATTTTTTCGGCAAAGGACATATCGATGCCTGGCATGTACTCCAAGTAATCCTCATGGAATAAAGCATCAACGTGGGCTCTCATACTTTCAGTAACCTTTGATTCCATAATGTAAAGAACTTCTGATGCTGACCGATGGTAATCTGGATCTTCTTGTTTTTTTCTCCAATATTCTTCAGGTCCGGTGACCTTAGGTTTCTTCTTCTTTTTGATATCTTTAGATTTCTTCTCATCTTGTTGCTGAATCTGAGTCTGAGCCTCTTGGGCCCTTCTCAAGTTTCCTGCTTCTTCCTTTTCAGCAAGATCAGCTATTACTTGAACCTCTCTTTCGTATCTTTCCTCTTCTTTCTTTGCTAATTCATCAACTTTGAGTTTGAGTTGCTTGTTCTCCATCAAGAGAAAATCTTTGTCGGTCTGTATTTTGTTGAGGTTTGATTCGAAGAGCTCAATTTTGCTGGAAAGCATGCCATTTTTATGTTTGAGCTTCTTTGATTCATGTTCCAAGTCTGAAAGTGTGCCTCTGTATAGAACCAAACGACCCTCCTGAGCAACCAATGATCTATTGATCTCAAAGATTTCGCAGTCTTGTTGGTCAACTTTCGAAGCCAAGTCCGCGTTCTTCTTTGTCGCCTGGTTATATAAATCAGTGAGCCTTTCAGCGGTAATCATCCACTTCTGCAGTTCTTCATTCATAGATTCAAGCTTAGCTGAGTAATTTTGATTCTTCTTTTCCAACGAGTAGATTTTCTGATCTGCAGTTTCGGACCTACTCGACAACTTTTGAACAAACGACTCAAGTTTCTCCATCACTTGACTTTGTTTTTTCACCAGTAAAGCTAGCTCACCCTCCTCAGCAGGTCTGCTAGTACCTTTGGCTGTTGAACCAGATGCAAGTGGCTCAACTGGAGCAGCAGGAGCAGCAGGAGCAACTGGCCCAACTTGCTTAACTTGTTCAATAGGCTCAGCTGGGACAGCCGGCTCAACGGGCTCATTCAAAACAAGTGGCCCCACTCGATCAACTTCGGCGACAGAAACAACTGGCTCAACTGCAGCGGTAGGAACATTAGATTTAGCTGGCTCAACGGGAATTGGGATGTCAGTTGGGGAAAGCGACGCTGCTTTGCTACGCTTATGTGAATGGGAATGTCTCTTTCTAATGGATTGTTGTTGTTCTTCGGGAGTTTCGTAAGCAGACCACTTCTTCAAGATACTTTTTGGTTGGCGGATAGAGTCTCTTGGGGGTGGTTCAAAATACGTTTTTGGAGAATCACGATAAACATTGAATGGTACTTTTGTGGTCGACTCTCTAGAGGGTTCACGGTATGGTATCTTGGTTTCATCAACGATGTTTGAGTCCTTTGGTGTTGGAAGATTATATTGCTCGGTAATTGCAGTCTCAGGTTTTAAGACTGAAGTACCGACGCTGGATGGTTGCTTAGAAGTTTCAGCATCCATCTGTTGTTGGTTCAGTTTTTCAACTATCTCTGTAACTTTGGAGTTCTTTTGAATTCTCATGGAAGGAGTATAAGAGTCCAAGCTCTTTGGAGCTCTGGGTAAATCTTCAAAGTTCAGAATTGGTCTTGGAAAATTACTAAAGTCAAACTTACTTTCAGTTGAATCTGGCTTCAACCTCATGGTTGAAACTCCCTCAGGAACATCAGGCTTCTCGTCAGAAACTGATATTTCCTCACTGAAAGCAGAACCGTTGAAGCACTTTTCAGAATCAAGGTTTCCAACAATTTGTTTGTTGTCAGAAGCTTCCGGAAGCTTGGAAACTTGATTTAGTGATGAGTACTCCAAGTTGGAACTATCGTGCTGCATGGAAGCAGCAGCTGGTTTGATTGGCGCCAAAGAGTGGTGATTGTCATGGATAAAAATATCCTTGATTGCGTTCTTAAGCCAAAAACCAGGTCTGGATCCTTTTTCAGGTTCGGGAGCTTCACCAAGAGTTGAAGCTGGGTTCACTGACTTTGAATCGTCTTCGGTAAATAAAGGTTCAGAATCATCGTTCTCAGTCTCCACAGAGTTATTGTTGTTGTCACTAACATTCTTTGTTGGGTAAAGATGTTTCAAAAGAGTTCCAGGAGACATTGCAAGGTTGTCAAATTGCAAAGGAGCAATAGTTTCATAGTGCTTTGCAGCAGCAACCTTTTCTTTGACGTCAGTAATGCACTTGAAGGTTCCAGGTGAGACAGCCAATGGCTTTCCCCCATAGCCAGCGATTTTTGGCCAAGTGTCAGGGTCGTTTCTGTCGAATTCTGAGTCAATGTCAGAAGTATCAGCATAAACATTTGGCGCTTCGTGGAATTCCAATGCAAAGGAAACGGCAGAAGGGGCTGTTTTTTGTTAGAGAAAATTTTCTAAACTGGAGAATATGTAGGGGTGCTTCTTACCAGAAGCTGAAGGCTGGGGAGAATTGAGGAATGATTGCATTCTGGAAAGTGGATAAATTGCGTTATTGGGTATAACGGTTGCTATAGAAGTGAACTATAAATTGAAGATATTAATTAGTGTGTGTTGTGAGGAAGAATAAAAATTCAAAAAAGGGATAACAGAATTAGTAAAAGAGGGATCAAAACTTTCCTTTTATATCACAAATTTCGTTGGGCGGTAAAGAAGTTGAATTTTTTTTGTACCAAAAAAACGTTTGATTGTTTCCCGAGATACCCTTATTCTGAAGAGGTTTCCAAGGATATAATGAGATGAATGTTGAAGAAATGATAGTTTGTTATGACTGCTTGCAACTGGCGGTTACATACACTAACAATTAACGAAGATCAATGGGCGTCAATGCAAGTGTCGCAAGTGTGTTTGTAAACATCACAACGGTTGATGGGACAAAGCAGACGCTGAGAGATGTGTTTCTATGGACACACTTCTACGTTTGAATTTGTGAAATTGCTCTGCTTGAGGCGAGAGCTACCGCCGACTTAACCACCACGACCACCAGTCACCGCCACTGAACTAGAGGTAGAAAATTGTCATACTACGAGCGCATGATTCATGTCGCTTTCCGTTCAGCAACTGTAATCGTGAGTTCCAAGTCAAATGGAATTATTTCCTAAAGGGTGTCGGACCCATCAAGATAACACTTATTTCAACCACATTCTAGCTGTGCATATCTCGATCTGAGCTAGCTAGCTCCCGTTACGTCGATGGACGCGACTAGTTTTTTTTTTCGGAAAATTCGGTTCGCGCACACGGCAAAATTGACAGACGGCTTTTCTCCCCTTATCAGTGGAGCGATTGGCAAAAAACTATTGTCTTGAAGTTTTTTTTTTTTCGGATTGGTGAAATTACCTGTACGCCATCATCAACCGACGTTATCGTTGAAATCTTTAAAGACCCACTTGGTTACTTTCGGGAAGGTCTGATTGCACAGAGGTGTTTTTAGTACCGCGGAGGCTGCGAATTCGTAGCTGTATCCAAATCGGAGAGAGAAATAGAAAGAGCGACAGGTTTTTCAAGAGACCATTATCAGAAGGTCAAAGCGACTGCGTTTACGTTGAAAGTTTGAAAAATCGGTTTGAAACCGCTGAAATATTATCAATTGCTGCTGCTGAGCTTACGACTGATTGAAACGATTGTGTGTGTTATTCTATGCTGAACTCGGACTAATGTCGGACTTGTTACGATCGCCATTGTTCCCGTTAGAGGTGCTGTCAAACGACACAGTCGTGAAACTACCACCACATCCGATCGCAGAATCAGGTTCTGTTAAGATGTATCTGATTTTAGCTGAACCAAATCTGTTCGTGGAAGGATTTTCGAGTACGGAGACTGAGAGTCGTCCGCCTGCTATTTTGCGTGGTTGTTTGTACATCCGGATTTTCAAGCCGGTGAAGATCAAATCAATCACATTGAAGCTCACTGGCTTGTCACGCACAGACTGGCCCGAAGGTATACCTCCACGAAAGACAGAGCATATGGAACAAAACACACTGATACAGCATACTTGGCCATTTTTTTATCATATGAACAGCTACGATTGCTCAGAGACAACACGAAACAATGCCGATCTTTTTGTGTCTAAAAATGAGTCTGAAACTGAACCAACTGGGTTCAGTTTAGATGGAACGTTATCGCCTGTGACAAGTGCTCTCGACTCTTTAGTTGATCTGAACCCTGTGAAATCACCAAGTCCCTTGTCGATGGTTTTGAAGGGTAAGAAAAATACGAATTCGTCGCCAAGAATAGGACTTTTTGGCCAGATGTCGCACCAAGACACAGATATTGCGTCTGTTCGGTCATCGACGCCGACGCCAGCGGATGACAAGCTATTTATCCCTGGTGATTACATCTACTCGTTTGAACAGCCTATCCCTGCCTCGATTCCCGAGACAACAAATGTGACGTTTGGAGCCGTGAATTACACGCTCGATGCCTTTTTGGAGCGGAGCGGAGCATTTAAGTCGAGTCTGAGCGCTAAGCGTACGGTGAACATTGTTAGGTCGCCGTCGCAGGACTCAAGTGAGGAAAGCGAGCCGATCGTTATTTCGCGTGATTGGGAAGACCAGTTAAACTATGAAATCGTTATCTCATCAAAACAGGTGTTGCTCAATTCTTATTTGCCGATTACGTTTCGACTTACTCCGTTGGACAAAATCAAAATTCACCGTCTAGCGATCTACTTCACCGAACATTTAGAATATTACTGCAAAAACAAAAAGGTGCACCGGACTGAGCCACCAAAGAAGTATCTGTTGTTAGAGCATAAGCCACCTGAGAATGAGGACAACTTGTTGGCATTGAATGGTGTTGATGAGATTACAGCTCGCGAGTTCGAGTTCCAAGTTTACGTTCCTGAAAGGCTAAGCGAGCGTCATAGATTACATCCAGACACTTCGTTTGAGGACATTCAGTCACATCATTGGATCAAAATTTGTATCAGAATTTCAAGGTCTGCTCCAACGCCTGATGATCCAAAAAAGCGCAAGCATTTCGAGCTGTCGATTGATTCGCCTATTCATTTGCTTTCGCCGCTTTGTGTTCACGCGAACACGTTGCTTCCCTCTTACATTGAACAAGTCAGCGGTACGCCTAAGGCATCCGGCAATCGGAATCCTTCAATTGATTTGTTGATGTCGCCTAAGCATAACTCGAATTTGGAATCTAACAAGTACAAGCCGGATGACAACACTCCTATTGAGCTCAAGTCTCCGCAAGCGAAACCATTCTCCCCAATCGCATCTCCACAGCTCAATGCTCTTAGTCCAGAGCTGCGTTCCAGTCCTCAATTACGGGCTCCACCACCGCCTCCGTTCAGTTACGATACTCCTCCGCCAGACTTTGATGAAACTGCCCGTGATCAGCCTCCACCGTATCATGAAGTTGTTCCTGAGGCTGCACATATTGAAGGTACTGAGATGGAGATGGAGACTGAGACTGAGATGCGTATTAAGCCGATTGCTCCTGAGCCACGTCGGGCTCGTATTGACCGCACTCGAGAGCTGATGGAGATGGATAGCGATGATTTGGCTGGAAACTTCAAGCTGAGAGTGACTCCAATTCGGTCAAGGTCTGTTTCGAGGTCACGAAGCCAAGTGAGGTCACCGCCTGTTTTCATACAAAGTGGTTCCAAATCTCGAGTTGCCACGTCTCTGCTACCTGGAGGATCGTTTGTGAGCTCTTCTTCGTCTTCGAACGCTATCGATGCGACATTAGCAGAGGCATTAGCACAGGAATTGGCCCCAGAGGAGACACCAGAGGTGGCACAGGATGTATCTCCTTTATTGAACCCGTCCACTCCAGAGAAGTCTTTGAGTTCATTGCGGCAGTCGCTGGCGAATTCTGCCCCTCAGTCGGCAGTTGGATCGGCATTTTCGTCTACTGAGTCACTTTCAGAATCATTGACGTCATTTGATACGACGTTGAAAAAGCCATTGTTGTCAAACGATTCTCGCAACAATTCGGTTCTAGAGCACGTTACACGTAGCACGACTGAATTGTCGATGATTCCAGATCGTGGATCCGTGGATATTACTGCGATGTTAGGTACTTCAGTGAGTGGACCATCGGGCCCTGGGTCTGGAGCCTTTTTACGAGACGAATCAATATGGCATCCATTCAATCTCACTGCTACAGGGTCGCCTTCTTCACCCAGAATACATAATCCGAGGGCTCCAAATGGAGTGAATCAGGAGTTTTCAATGTCTGATACTCATAGACTTTCACCAGGAACAGGTAGGCATTTGAGTTTTGGTGTTGAGCCAGTTTTGTCGCTTTTGGCAAGTGAAGAGCAAAGAAATGTCGAGGGAGGGGGAGAGTAGGAGAATGTAGAAGGATTCAATAAATTAATGTACTGCAATCAAACAAAAAACGAGCGAGTGTACCAGTAATTGGACGAAGAGCTGAATGATCACCCCAACGACTTGAATCACAGTCGGTAATTATTTGGTTAGAGATGACTTATGGATCATAAGTCATTACCCATCATTTGCTGCCACTTATATACTTCGACTCCATGGGTGCGTGGTGGATGGAGCTACAACTGTAAATCAGTCATCAGACAAAGATGGCACAAAATTTGTGCTGTTTTGACAAGAGAAGAATCAACAAATTGGCGAAAATTCGGGTTTCATAGATGCATTATTTGAATTGAGTGTTCGCTTAGCTTATCACTTAAAACCGCAATCGTTATGTTCGTCATTTGGTCGTCAGCTCAGACTGCTAATTTTCCTTTGCAACTCATTCACATCATATTTGAAATGCTTGGTTATACTCTTCGACCCATTATCCATAGTCAAACTGGTGTAAAAAACACGATATGCTGGAACCAGCATCTTATTGATATCCTGGAACAATTGTCTTTTGAAAAAAGCCGGAAGTCTTTTGGCTTGCATTTTTCTCAAGTTTTCGTCAAAAGTCTTGTTGAATTCATCAATCATCTTACCCAACTCTTTCGAAGTCAAGTTTAATGCAGCACCTTGTTTGGTGGATGCCTGCATCAGTCGTGTTGTCATCCGGGTCCACTCACTTGTGGCCTTTTCCAATGCCTTTTTCTTAAGCCTCTCTAGCCTTTGAGTCCCTGTTTGTCCGAGAATCTGTTTAAGCAACTGACTGTTGTCGAGTAAGTTTTGCAATCCATCGAGATTGAACAACAGAAAAATTCCCAAGTCCTCATCGCTCATCTTGGACTTGTACCTGTTCTCTAAGTTGAAGTAGTTGTATTCGAGTAGGTCACCGTAGTAGACGCTCAGCTTGTAATTGTCGTCACCTGAGCTGGTTTTCACTTCCTGGAACCCAACGGGCCTTGTCGAAGGCAGCCAACTGCCAATAGCCATTGTAGAGATAGCTTCCAGCTGGAATGCATAGAAGTTGGTGAGTTTGTTGGTACGTGAGACAAGCGACATGAAGGTGTTATTGAGCGTTTCGCTCACGTGCTCGCCGACAACAAGCTCAGAATAGGCCTTGTCGATGTATATGAAAAAACTTTGAAGCACTGTTTGTGCGTGAGTGGCCGAAGTTGCCAACAGTTCCTGCAACTGTTTGGGCATGTTGATGTTAAGTCTCTGGATGGCTGCCACAACGGTTACTGTACCTTGATTCAACTCGAAATGCATCGTTCCGTACGAATACTTGTGAGACTCAATAAAGCTGGAAAACCGTTTGTGCTCCGCAAGAAACAGCTCCACTGCGGGAGTGAATATCTCGTATAGAAGCTGATTGACCTCGCCGAGATTGTCGAGAAGTTTCGACAAAAACCGTGGCTCGTTGGCGATCAGACTCTCTAGACGTTCACAGTAACTCACAAAGTACTTCGACTCCTTATCACCATCGTACATGTAATTTTGATCTTTGACGAGCGACGGAAGTTCTACCCCTTTAGCTTTCAGCATAGCAGTATTAAAGTTGGCTCTTTCTTGGGTTAAAGTATCTGTGAGATCACGTCGACGATGTTGTTTCATAAACTCGTATATTAATCGCAGTTGACTTATAACCTCATCTTCTTCAGCGCCATATTCGTTGTTGTTTGCGCGCAAACTTTTATCGAGACGTTTTAACTTATTGATAAAATCAAATTTGAGTGTAACTTCAGAGTCACGGATCGAACTCTCAAGACCCTTGCGCAGACCTTCGAACCCGTTCAAATCGCGAGCCTCAAGCTCCTTTTGAATGTCCTGGTATTTGTTCACTGTACTGCAAAATGATCTGATCTGAGACTGAGAATTAAGGTCAGAGTATGTGTGCAAAGACTTGTCTAAATTGCGTATTTCCTGTGCATAATCCTTGATATCCTCAACCAACTTGAACGTGGACCTGAAATTACGCTGTTGTAGTCGTAATCTGTTTATCTTGAGCATCAGTGGGTCAATCGACTTGATGGCAGTCGCATTCTGACTAGAGATCCCATACAATTTGGCTGAAACCTTTGTAGTTAATTCGTCTGTGAGTCTGAGATTTTCGTCTAGAACCGACAAATCGGCCTCATCAACATCAATCACAACCTGATCCAGCGTGGCTTCGGGCATTGTGGGTTAATTGCAAAGGTAAACTGAATTGGTTCAAGTAGCAATACTCGTAAAATCAATAATAGAATATAAAAAAACTCCTAACAACGATGTCTATTTTGTTTCGCAAACGCATTGACCGGGTGCCATGTCGACGCATGGCTTCGCGTGTCGACACAAACCCTTGCGTCGACACTTTTACGCTTTGTTGCCTTGAAAAAAAATTTTCAAATTTTTTTTTTTTTTTCCCTTCCCCTTCCCTTCCCGTATAAAAGCCACCGAAAATCCGCACCCTTTGATTTTACTTTTTCACTGTTTACAGACTATGGCGACCGGAAAGAAGGTCGGTCCGTAACCGTCGATAATCGAACCGTGGTTTTGTGTGCGTGGCTCGCGTTTTGCTGGGTCATACACCCGCTACGGACTCGGTACCGTCGGCTAGTTGGGCCGTCACTGTCTTGTTGCCCAGACAGAATTCAGCACCTTATTTCGCTAACACTAGATTCACACGCCATAATTTAGAGTTTGATAGTAGAAAGGTGTACATTTTTTGTGGCAGACTTTTCATTGTCTGTTACAAAACAAAGAAGAAAAAGATTTATGTTGTTCGTACCAAGCAAGGGCGAGCAGAAGACTCGGAAAAATTCGTCGAGGAAATGGTCCAGTCACCAGGACCGAGATCTCTCTCGTCATTCTGGTACTTTACTCCGCCCGTTCTTGTCGTTCTAGAATGTAGAATTGCTATACGAGTACTACTTCGACAAAACAGATCCCTAAAGTTAGTAAAACAGTTCTTGTTCCATATCGGAGCATCTTCATCACGGTAGAACTCACGTCCAATGCAATTGTTCCAGAGCTGGCTAAAACTGATTTGAATTTGCGGTGGCCTAATGGTTGTGGGAAAAGATCATTTTGAATCAACTTGTCCAGATCCCATTCTATAGCATCCTCAGTCTTGTAACACCAGAAAATAAAACCTTGTGTCTGGCTGAAAAGGTCAAGCTGGGCCTCCACCAGTTTACGCACATTGATTCGGTCTGTTAGTGTCCATTTAGTAATGTCGTTTGCGTATTCGCAAGAACCGAGTTTCTTGTTAGTTTGAAATGTTCCGTCATAACGGGCTCCGCGTCCAACTCCATTCAACCAGCGAGCGCAGTCAGTGATAGCAGCAGCCCATTCACCAACAACTTTCATCTTAGACTCACGCATAATCGCCTCAGTATATCCTTGAAGCGATGCAATGTGCTCGTCGATCGACTGCGACAACTGGCCAACATCGAAAACCTCGTAACGATGGTGGTCAATCACCATATTGTAGTAAGTGCCCTTGTAATGTGTTGAGTTAGTACCGTTTGTTAGGTTGTTGGTGTTAGCATACAGCTCAAGGCTGCTGGTATGGCTCACCTGTCCATTCATTTTGTCTTCCCAGTATCCTGGAGCCATGAAAGCGTCATGGAACGAAATGTAGTTTTGACTGTTCAAATAACGCATCTGCGTGTAACTGTTGATGTAGAATTCTTCAAGCTTAGCCATGCTCAAACGTCCTCCCAGAGGTTCATTCAAAACTTGTATTGCAGAAACAACGTCATAATACTCTGGACCACCATACTTGGTCATCATATAGTACAATACCTCCAAAGTCAGATCAATGTATGCCTGATTGCTTTGCCAATCCACCACATCACGCAGTCCTGAATTATCAAATCCATTCTGCGATCCGGGAGAACCGTGCAGGTCAATCCAAACCCGCAAGTTGTACTTACGGGCCCAGGCGATCGCCTTATCTAGATACTCCTCCTGTCCAAAACAGTAAGGATCGCTTTTGAGATGTGCAAATGCCCAGTATCCAATAGGAAACCGAACAGTGTTGAACCCCCAGTCTTTGATTTTGCGAAAATCGTCTTCAACAATCCAAGTTTCCCAATGATGTTTCAATCGACGATAGCACTCTTCCTTCCCCAAAACCTCACAGTAATGGTACTCATCAATAGGTGTATTTGCTTCACTACCGTCTGGTGATGCTGCAGCAAACAGTGATGGTGTAATGTATGGCTCTGTGACTGCCCAGCCGCCAAGGTTGACACCGTAAACCTTCTCAGTACTGTAATCAAATAGCGCTTCGGCGCAAACGGTGTTTTCCTCATCTCTCTTAATATGTGCTCTTTTACGCAAGTGTTCTGACACGGTTGGCGAGAATTCTACTTCTGGGTGTTGTGGATTCACAAATGCGCTCTGAACACTGCTTGCGCTGAATACTGCGGCCACCACCAAACTAAGCGCTGTAGTCCACGATCTCATTGGGATGAGTTGGTCTCAGTAAATGTGTTTGTAAATGTGTTTGACTGACGGATAACGAAGAAAAACGTCCGTCCGAATGTTTTGTTTGTTTGGCGTTATTTGTTAGTGAATGGTGCAAGAGGAAGAGAGGTCCAGATAGGAGAGAGAAATACAGTGAGGAGAATCAAGAAGAATGAGGAGAAGATAAAGTAGCGCTCGATATATATTAGATCTGAAAAATTTCCTAATTCGCGAGTATTATGCAGATGAGGACCCTAGCAAGAGAGGGGCAGGGCGGGGCAAGGCAACCGACGGGCTAGGAGGAGAAGGAGGAGGTGACCTGATTTCTGGTATTCAACAGTTGGTTTTGGCTTATTAGTATCAGACCGTCTTGCTTTTTCCCTGTCCCTGAAATCAGATCAATCACACCTCAGACCGCACTCTTACATCTCTCCCTCACACCCTACACCTACCCGAAAAGTCAGTGTTCTCACTCTCTCATTCTTGAGTAACAAAGAGCCATCATTCGTGATATATTGTATAAAAGCAAGTTGATGTTATTATTCCCTATCAATGATTTGCACCCATCTAGAGTTTGAGGCTTCAGCACTTACCTCAGTCTATGTACAACTCTACACAACAATCAATCTAAATCGCAATGTCTTCACATTTTATGCCCAATGCCTCATAAGTGACCCCGTAATCAACATTCCAAACGAAAGCATCCTTCAACGACCCTTCTAATAAGCTTCCGATAGCATCGCCACGGAACAAAACTCCTTCGGGTTGGCGAATGGCATCTTTCAAAGCAGCCAATTCTGGCTCTTCTCTGCTTGTTTCCATCTCCACTACACGTCCGCGGTCCACCACCAATGCCACATGCAAACCTTCGTGTTGGAACACCACTTCAAACCTCGGCGTCTTTGCAAACATCCACTCCCAAGATTCCAGCTGCGCCACAGTTTCGTGCACCGCCGCAGGAAGCTGCGCCACATCATCCAGCTTCAACACCCAGCATGAACGGCCATCCACCTCGCAAACCATGAGATTATCAAACATCCCGGGAGCTACAGCATCCGTTGACAGTCCATGCTCGCTCACAAATGCACTGACCGCACTGTAACTAAAAGTGTCCTTATCCATGCCGGTATTTTCGACAGGACTAGGAATCGAAGCCGTTGCACGATCGCTGATAGCCTGACGTCTTTGAGGAGTCAATCGAAGAAGCTGAGAAAGCTGCTGAAGATCAGTGTTTAGTAGCATTGTTCCGTGGTGCAAAGACCGGCCACGGGATATTTGGAAAGCAGAACCACTGACTTTTTTGCCAGAAACTGCACTCACAATGTCTCCTTTATCGTTTGTCGTTAGCTTGGCCTGTGGAAGAAAATGGTCATCAAACGACCGTCCCACAAGATCATTGAGTCTTGAATTCAGCACAGTCGAAAATCCGACACGATCGAAAGCATTCTTACTACTGATGTAGGAAAAATTGACATTGCCCAAATCGTGAACAACTGTTCCACCTCCACTGAAACGTCTCAAAACTGGAACACCCAGAATGGCAGCCAATCTCAAGTTCACTTCTTTGTACGGGTTTTGGTTCTTTCCAACCACCACACAAGGAGTGTTGCAGTATAATGTTAGCCGTCTTGCCGAGGCGTATTGTTGAGGGTTTGGCACTTGGTCATATATATACTTTTCGATACTGAGATTGAGTTTGGGGTTCTGAAACCGGGAAATTACAACAAGCGGCAATTCCGTCGCGGCAATTTCATCCAGACTGATATTCCGCGGTGAAGAGAAACCAGCAATGTCGTTTGCGTGCAGAAACTCGGTGTATCTTCGGAAGTTCCCAGGATCAAAAGAGTTTGGTAAATTTTCATGGACCGCTCGCACTGTATTGCCACTCTCGTTGAAACTTGTATCATTTTGAAACTTGCGAATGAATTCCTCGGTACTCATGGTAACTGGGCCGGAGTCTGTGGCTGGATCGATCTCCGGGATTGATTGCAGGGGGGACTGTTGAGCCATCTGAGCTCGAATCAGACTCTCTTCAGAGTCGTCGAGCCATTTTATTTCCGAAAGTCCGAACGGGTCAGCAGGGTCAGAATCGGAGTTCTCCGAAACATTCGGCTCTTGACGCGTGTCAATGTGGAAAAAACCTTCGAGGTTAGGATCATTCTCCAGCGATTCTTTGATCGATTCTGGATCATAGAGATAATCGTCGAATGGAGTTTTTGAGGACACAAAACGGAAGTACCGCGCGGTATTTGCTTGACCACTCAATTTAGTGAAGATTTTTGCTGCTCTCAGAACACTCAGCATTGAACTGGGCTTTTAGGTTGTCAAAAATTGGGCTCGTATTGGCCAAGAGATGAATCATAGCTAAAAAAAAAAAAAAATAACGGAGATGAGAAAAAAATATTTGGAGATGAAAAATTAAAATTCAGTATTGAAAAGTTACTTACTTCTTCAGATCTCTTCAGCTGATTATCTTTCTCCTTGTCAACTCCATGGACCGAAAAAATCCCATTGAACATCTCTTGCTTTCCCGCTGCTCTAAATTCCACAATGATGGAGAAGTTCTCAAGCTGTTGGAGAGTAGGTTCTCAGTAAGCGGTGACCAGAAAAATTTCCTGATCCTCAAGGCCACAGACGGAGGCATTTCAAGAGCTCAAGTGAAGAAGTCGAAGAAGAAACTCAAACAAAAAAGCCTTTTGGGCTCGTTACAACAGCAAAGCACATCAGAGACAACCAATAAGTTTAACCCTCTTCGAACAAGAAACGAGTTTAAAGATTTTGTTTCTGGAAGTCTCAAATACCAGGATCAGCTCGTGCGCAAAATCAAGGCGATGGCTAAAAAGGATTCAGGACTTCTGGCCAACGTGGAAGACCTTGCCGACCTCAAAATAGCTTCGAACCTTGTCCGTTTCGAGCATTTTCTTGAGATGAACCGGTTGTGGAACCAGTACATCGGCGATCTTCTAGGGTCCAGCAATAACGTTGGAGTTCTCACGAACAAAATCTCTACGAGTGAATTCATTGGGGCCTACGTCGAAGTTTGCGAGAGCGCATGTGTAGACAACATCGGTATGTGTGGTATTGTTGTTTGGGAATCCCAGTACAACTTTATTCTAGTCGTTCCGCGCGCAGACGGCTGGAAAGGTGACACCACTTTGATTGAGCCAAAATATACTATCAAAGAACGACTTGGTGGTCTGAGACTGATTTGCAAAAAAAATTCGCGTTTCAAGGTCCGAATCGCGCAGGACGAACCTGAAATCCTCGAATTTGAAATCATTGGAAACAGATTGCTTGTCAAGAGTACTGACAGAGCAAACCGTCGTTTCAAGAACCATTCTGTTAAAGACATATCCGTTTGACTTATCCACGACATTTAATTAGTGGTGTTGATTTTACCCGGTTCGCGGTCTCCACTTTACAAAAGTGAGAAAAAAATTACCTTGAGCTGTAGAGAGAGAGAATGAGTAAATACTAGTTCATACAAGTTGTATATTATCGTTATCATCTATTATCACGTATATAACAACAAACACCCAAAGTTGAACTTCCTTCACATGCTCAGAAGTGCTGTCTCAGTTCTGCGCAGCAGCGGGCAAATGAGACCCAGCACTGCCCTTTTGGGAGGCAAATCTTTTGTTAGATGGCAATCCAGCTCTTCAAATTCATCTGCTGACCGCGCAACAAACGATAAACAGAAACAAAGTCATCTTCTTGAGCAAAAGAAGCCTTTGAAAGCTAAAAAGGGATTCAGCTCTGTGGAAAAAGTTCCCAGCAACAAAACCCTCAAACCCAAAGATGTTTTGCTTGACTCATTATTCCAAGGCTATAAACCACTTACGGTGCCTTTGAAGCCACCGTCCAAACAACCATCTGCAGTGGTTTACGTTGAATTTTTTGAAAGTCCCGATCAAAAATTACCTGAGGGTTTTTCAGACTCTGCAGACGATCCCGAATCCATGGAGTCTCTCTTGATGCAGGATCGTAACACATCAAGATTTGAGTTCTCCAAGTACAGTTTCAATAAAGAACTTGAGGTTCAAAGTGATTACGACAAAGAAGTGGGCAACGTGAGCGAGGGTCGGAGTCGCCGTCGTGCCAGCTTGAAGACAGAAGACTCATCTGGTAACCAACAATATCTCTCCAAAAATGTTTCCAAACGTTTCAAGAAACGAACTGGAAGTGTGGGAAGAAAACGTGTAGTGTTCAAGAAGAGTGATTGAGTTTTGTTGCGCTGTTTCTTAATTTGGGATTTCGTTATTTTTGTTTTGCTGCATTTGATTAGATATGTCTCGGGCCAGGATAAGGGTCATCTTGTAAATAATTTTTTAATATTAAGGTAATGAAAATGATGAGGTTGACGACGAGCGAAGCGGATGATACGAGACAAGTCGTGAGACAATTGAGATGAAGCTGTAATGATACAAGGATGAGTTTTTCAGTCACGTGTAGGAGGAACGTGATCAGATATGACAAATTAGACTTCAAACAAACACTAAAATGAAGTATATAAAAAAAAAACCCTACTTTTTTTTTCTGGTACACTCTTTTTGAGATGTCACATGCCCATTCATCGAATACCCCATCACGATTCCAACTCAATCATCTCGTCAAGCTCAATATTCTCATCCTTTAGCGTGGTGAAAGAACTTGTTGAAAATGCACTCGATGCCACGACTTTCGTAGATCATCCCTAGATCTACATAGAAGTTGATAGTGAGACAGCTGGTTTGGCTCACATCCTGGCCCAAGACAACGGGCATGGAGTGGTGATCCAGGAGTGAGGTTGCACCACATTCAAGATCAAGTTTTGGTCTGATGTACAAAACGGGATCGTCACATGTGGTTTCAAAGGTGAAGCCCTTTTTTGCATCGACCAATTAGTTGGATCATTGGAGATAACAAAATATGTCTCGAATATTATTGGAAAACACCGGGAAATGAACAGCAACGGGATTCTCAATAAAGTTACAGAAAAACTGGCAGTCCCTGTAGGTCCGTCTGTCAGATTCAATCGTCTATATCATCGATTTCCAGTGAAACAGAAAGTGATGAAGAAACAGGCCAGAAAAAACCTAGAAGATATCATTGATTCGATAAGTTTATTTGCGCTGATTTGGAGATCTGTTTGATACCATCTCAAGCTGGTGAAACTTCTTCCATACGAACTGATATCACCAGACAAGATCGGCATTGTCCTGGCTGAGAAGATTTTGAAGAGAAACCTCATCAGCAAAACCTTTACACAGCAGTACCAAACCCACATTTCTTTTCCTTGCAATTCACACTGGAAACACCCTCGGGGAGCAAACACTCTTCACATTTGGAGAATCGTCACCAGCCAAAAGAAAGAGAATTGTTCTGAACGATCTCAAATGGTCTCTTAGAGAAGGAGTTTCTTCAATAACTCTTCTCAAAACAGTTTCGAATTTGAGACTCGACAACAACAATTCACTTGACGATTTGAAGCCCGAATCAAAACCGTCAAGATGGTACTACGTTCCGTAATCTGAGAATAAAATTCGCCTTGACTCATTCACTCACGACTCGCTCCGCTCGCCGTTCGGTCAAATTATCAAATATTAATCTAGCATTACCCTACAAATAAGGAGGTCTAGATACAACTTCCAAAAAGGATATTTTTTTCTCTGTGTGTGACTTATCAATGATGGTTTCTAGCAACACAGTATGCGTCCTGAACCTCTATAGCTTCATAGATTCCTTCCAATTTGGCCCAGATTCTGTATTCATGTTCATAAATGTTCTCCACGACTTCCGTCTCGACAATTCTTTCAGGCTCCGCAAGGTCCATTCTGACGTAAGTAAGCTTGAAAGGAGGATGACCAACAAACCTGAAGATGATCTCAACGTTGTCACCTTCATGAATGTCCTCTTCTATTTCGTCTCCTTGAGAAATCTCCACAGATGGCAAGTCGTAAATTTTGGCATTCAAGTCAGGTCTCTCGTGAATAACGGATCCAGAAGCAGAAGAGGTGTAGTTGACAAGACAATTTTTCGATGATGAATCGGATAAGGCCAGCACAGACATAGTGCCTTCAGCTGAAGCGCGCCTCTTGAAGTAGTTGGAATTGACCTCAACTCGTTGTTTCCTGTTGTTGAACTCGTAATAAACAGTGAATGGAGGCATTCCAGACAAAAGATACGAGATGTGATCGCCAACACAATAATAATTGGACTCAAACTCATTCACCTGGTTTGGAAGTTGGTTGTCTGCAGTCAACGAGTCGTCCAACAAGTGTCTGATTTTTGGAACGTCGTTCACTTGAATCACCACTTCTTCTTTTTCAAAATCGCTCGAGGAGCAACCGTTTCCATCTCTCACCTCAAGAATAGAGACAGAGTGAGAACCAATTCTCAGCTTCTCATAGATAGCAAGAAGGTCGACCTTGTGAGTCTGGATATCCTTCAACAATAAAGTTTCGTGTCTGTCTTCCTGTTCGTGATAAACTGCTAAGTGGATCTCAAATGGTGCTTCTCCCATTAATGCAATTGGAACTGGCTGAAGCAGATCTTGTTTGCCAATTGAGGAAACACATGTCTGATAGTGGTCATTTTTATTCACAAATTTGGCACTTGGTAGTGGAGAAACAGTGTGTTTGATTTTGATATTATCGAACGAGTATTTTTTGTTTCTCACCAAATCATTCAAAATTTCCGTGGTGTAAATGGAATCATAAATCCCTTTGATGATGTACTCGTAATCACCGCTTTCGCTGGTCTTGGGGTGAATGGCAAAGTTTTTGTTGGACAATTGCTCGGTCTTGTCCTCCACCAGTCCACTAGGTAATTTGATAGAGTAATCGATCACAAATGGAGGAGCACCATTTGCTTTGAGCTCAATGGATGAGGCTGATTTCTCACACAACTTCTGCTTGATGTATGTGTTTGACGAAACCTCGGAGAGAAGATCGTTCTTAACAAGTTGCAAAGATGGTTTTGGCAAGTACGAGGCAGAAATCTTTAAACCATTTGAAATTTTTCCTGGACATGATCCTTGAGAAAACTCTAAAAGCTCGTAGAGTCCTTCCTCCAAAACAGGGAACCCATCTACCGGGTTGAAGTAGCGCAAGTACATAACTTTCTCCTCAGAGCCATCCAATGATGTGTGCTTATACTTCAAATCGATCAGACTGCTTGATTCAGCCTTGAGGGGAACACTTAATTTCCGTCCTTGGATCAGCTTATACTGTGCTTGCTTGGTAAAACTGAGAGTAGGAATCTCTTTTCTGACTTTGATATGAACCTCTTGGCCTCTGAAATCAATTCCGCAATTTGATGCATCGGTCACATCTTTCAACGACAACACGTAATCACCACCCTTATCGAAAGAAGACGTCTCAATGTGCACCTCGTTCGCAGTGATATCATTCAGCTCAAATGTTTGAATTTTGTAATCAGGAGAAATCAAGTCATAAGAGATTTTGTATGGAGCCTTTCCTTCCAAGTGAAGAGTCACATTTGCTCCTTGTCCATTACAAACGTTAAGCTTTTGAACATTGGACTCTCTGGCGAAGAACGCTTTTGGTCTCTTTTTGAAATAAGTAACATACCGATGTTCGTGATGATTGAATGTCACCTGTTTCTTGTAGTACTTGTCACTCAAAGACAGGAACTCAATTGCATAGCTTCCTTCAGTAGGTGGTTTGTAGTTGAACTCGTAGACAGTGGAATCGGAACGCAAAACACCCACATCTTTGGTAGTTTCATGAGGTTCAAGTTTCAACACTTTATAAGCGATTTCGAACGGACCGTTCCCAATATACTCAAAGTTGAACTTAAAGCCAGTAGTACCAACACAGTTGTCCACAATTGGAGTCGAAGTGATTTCCACCTCAGGCAGTTTGGCGTGTAGAACATTGACGGAAGAAGACCCAATTCTACATGAACAGTACTTCGAAGAAGCAGATTCAAGTGTATAAGTACCCGGTTTGTCGGCCAAAACGGTTGCTGGTTTTTTGGGATCAAACGTTTTGGAGAAAAACTCTGCTTTAGACTCATCTTCTGGCCAAAATTTCATGTTCACAGTGTATGGAGCCTCGGCAGAAGGATAAGCAGGTTGAGTAAACTTGAGATCGAGAAGTTTTTTATCACCAACCAGGATTGGAACAGCGGGTTTGGGATCAATCAGGTGAATCACTGGTATTGGATGTGAGTTCAATTTGTAATAATGATAGCGATCAGATGGATTTGGAGTATATTCAACGACATTTCCAAATCCGTCAATAATCTTGCTAATGGTGAATATAAGATCTCCTGATTTCTCTATCTTTCTTGAAGCCAGAGGAACATTGATTGCTCTCGAACGGGCCCATGACAACTCTTTCAAATCACTGTTCTGGAAACTAAAACTTCCCAAATTGCTCCGTCCCGTGTAGAAATCTCTGGAGAGCAGGGGAGAGTGGAAATCTGACTCTTCAGGAACAATAATCGAGTTTGGGAGGTTTGAAAGATCACCGTTCACTTCCTCCTCGTATACCAAAGTCAATGGTGGAACACCTGTGACTGAGATTGATAAGTTTTCAAGCTCATCATCAACACAAATATCCTGGATTTTCTCAAACTCGCTAAAAAATGCCTGTGGACATCTTGGAACAATTAAGTCTGACTTGTAGTTGCGAATATTTTTGTACTTGATGTCCAATGCCTGTTGAATCTTGTAATATCCCGGTTCAGAAAACTCCAACTCCATGTATGAGACCCGATCGTCATAAACGGAGCTGTCATAGTAGTTTCCTGTCATAAATCTCTTGAGCTCTCTTTTGGTGAAATTGAGGGTCGAGACTTCATTGTCAAAGCTCGTGTGGAGAATTTGAAGGAACTCAAGCTCACTTGAGGAGTTATACTTGATGGGAACTTTGATTTTGCTGCGACGGGACTCGCTGTTCAAACAGAAGTGTTGAGCGAATGGATTCAACTTTATCGATGAATCAGGTAAGAATCTGATTGTTTTTTTACCCTTAAAATGAGCTGATTGGTCCAAGGTGGTGGAATCGACATAGTTCTCTGAAATGGCAAGTTCTTTCTCTGGAAATGCCAACTTTAACAGGGAAGACAATCCAACTGTGACGGAAAAATTGAAGTCCAATGTGAGCAATATCGTGATCGCATACAAAACCAAAATGATCGCAATTGAAAACACAGGCTTGAAAGCCAATTTAGGGATCCGGAGCACCGAGTTTAGCCACACAATTAACCCGTCAAGAAACATGTACTTGAAAATGAAGTTCCATTCCGGCGAAAGGAAGTTTACCACTCCATTGGCATGCAAAATCTCTCGTAGATCGTCGTTTTTGATCAGATACAAGTCGTAAATTTTCCAACCCTGGATCAGGACAAACAAAGACACCACCGAAAGTCTTTGGGAAGACGAGTCCAGGATGGATTCGGGGATCATCGGTTTGAGATCTGCATGTTTGAGTGTTCTAGCTGTATTAGCATCTGTCCCTGGGGACTTTGGATGCACCAACTGCTCGTTCCGGCCACTTGATTGCATATCTCTATGTCGCCACCAACAATACACTCGGCGCAGGCTTCACGTGCTGACTTTGTATGTTGTGATTGCCGAGATGCGAGAGTTTTGTAGTTAGCACCGTTGATAGTACGAAGCTGTTTTAGGGTTCCAAACTGAAAAAAATCCCTTTGTTTTTTTTTTTTTGTTTGGATTAAAAAAAATTTTGTGAACTCAAATCGACGGAAATGAAACACTCGACGCGTCGATTATGTCAAATAAAAAAAAAGTGACCTTAACAAAAATCGAAAGATTAGTAGTACATACTGCAATTGCTTGTTGATTATCAACTACCTGAAACAACTCCGTTCTTTACAATCACAGTTTCCAAACTTGACACTCAAGTCAATCCCTTAGAAGTTGAATTCTGCCTCTGTTTTTTTTTTGACCCTTTCGCTTTGATTCCTCTTTGGCGATTCCTCCTCTCATCATCTCTTTCCCACCATGGTAAGTCTCAGGAAACTACTCAGTTTCATAGGTCCGGGACTTCTCATCACTTGCGCATACATCGATCCCGGTAATTACAGCACATCCACTAGTGCGGGTGCACAATTCGGTTACATTCATCTGTTCACTATATTTCTGTCGAATATCTTTGCTGTGATCTTACAATGTCTTTGTATCAAGCTTGGATCTGTGACAGGTCTCGATCTTGCAGAGAATTGTCGCCGACACCTCCCCAGCAAATTCAATCTCGCCGTTTACATTCTTGCTGAGGTTGCAATCATTTTCACTGACCTCGCCGAGATTGTCGGTACGGCGATATCGCTATATATTCTTTTCGGTATCGAGCTTCGAATTGGTATTGTTCTCACAATTCTCGACGTTCTGGTCATTCTGTTTGCATACAATCCAGACGGTTCTGTTAGACAGATTCGCAAATTCGAATTGTTCGTCGCAACAATGGTGTTTTTGACGTTTGGCTGCTTCGCTATGCTGCTACACAAGGTTTCTATACCTGACAAATGGCCGCTGTTCTCTGGTTATCTTCCATCAAAAGAGCTCTTTCGCACCAAAAAGTCAATTTATCTTTCTTTGGGAATCATAGGGGCCACAGTAATGCCACATTCGCTTTATCTGGGCTCCAATCTTGTCAAACCAAGACTCAGAGATTTTGATCTTCGGAACGACCAACACGCCCATCTTTTTGATCCCAATCTTCCATATGTTCCATCACTAGCAGCAATCAAATACTGTCTCAATTACTCATACACAGAGCTCATTCTGTCGCTTTGTGTCGTTGCAGTCTTTATAAATTCATCCATTTTGATCGTTTCTGCCGCAGCCTTATATCAGAAACCAGAAGCACGCGATGCAGACCTCATTTCGATCTACGAGATGCTGTGTGAGTACGTTTCCTCGGCTGCGGGGCTCATCTTTGCACTGGCAATGCTGTTCTCATCAATTGCAGCAGGAATAGTGTGCACAATGTCTGGTTCCTTAGTTTCAGAAGGGATGTTGAATTGGAGACTGAATCCATTCATGAGAAGGCTCGTGACGAGATCAATCGCTATTTTCCCATGTATGTTCATGGCTCTGTTTCTTGGGCGCGAGGGAATCGCTCAAATCTTGAACTTGTCACAGGTGATTTTGTCGCTGATTCTACCGTTCGTTTCTGCACCCTTGTTGTATTTCACGGCGAGTAAGAGCATAATGCGTGTGAGCGTGTCTCAGCTATCAGAACCAGATCCCATCAGTGCAATTTCCGAAGTGGGCGAATCCAGCAGTCTTCTCCCAACACCTAAAACCATTCCTTACCAGGACTTCTCCAACTCTCTTGCCATGAACATCGCAGCATTCGCCACATGGGCCACCATCGGGTTTCTCAACATATATCTCATCATCCAGTTTCTACGCGGCGAGGACGTGCAATTCTGAAAGATTAACGTATATTTAAAGAAAAAATATATAACACGAATGATACAACAAAACTTTTAGAAATTCTATATTATTACACCATCAATCAGCCAACAATAGGCATGCTGGCCATCACATCGAAGCTTCCGGTACCAACGTTACTCAACTTTCCAAGAACAAGACGTGCTGACGGAGATTCCAATTCCTCTCTGTCGTTATCCAAGACAGCCTTAGTCAAGAACTGACAGGTTGTTTCGTAAGACATCTTGGTGAAAGCAGAGGTCGACGTGTCAATACCTTGTCTGTTGAACGCTAAGTAAGTACCTTCACGTGTCATGTAGTCGGCAATGAGGTCCAAGTGTCTGGACGACACAGAAATAGCGTAACGGCCAAACACGTTGTTAATTTCGTTAACGATCGTATTTCTCGCAGCCTCCACTCCGTAAGTTCTCAAAACAGCTGCCACATCGTTAGAGCGAATACCGTTCACGTTGATGAACGCATCGTGGTCCCACATGGCCGCAAAGTTCACACCTTCAGTGACAAGAATACGCTTGCCTTGTTCAGGTTCTGGTCTCAGACATCTTCCAATGCGAGGAACTTCTCTAACAACCACGCTCTTACAAACAGCCTCGATGATGTTGACCATCAAAAGCTTTTGGGTCTCGGCACTGAGCTCCAATTTGAAGTCACACCAAGCTCCGTTATCGTCATCAAAGTTGAACTGAGTCACGAAGTTGTGGTTGATCACAACTTCCTGTTGTCTCTGCTTCTCAGCCTTGGTCATAGAGTCTCTATCGAGGTTCTTAGAAGACTTCTTGGCACGCACAGTCTTGACAGCATCGCTACCATCCATTTCTTCATCAGAGTCGGACTCGGACTCAGAAGAGTCAGATTCGGAATCAGAGTCATCCACCAGATCCTCGTCAGATTGCTCAGCCTTGCGCATAGTCTCAACTTCTTCGTCATCTGGACCATCGTATGAAACGGCCTGTTTGGTGTTGCTACGCAGCTTGTCATCGGTAGCATCATCGTCAGCACCAGATCCAGAAGCCTTGGCACCCAACTCGGTCTGTGACTTGGACACAGCCTTTCCAACCTGCTGAAGAGACTCGGAACTGGCCTTCTTCTGTTTCTTCACCTCCTTAATGATAGCAGTCTCCAGGGCTTGGATGAACCGTGATTTGATCACAGTCTCAAGTTCTTCCTGAGTGACGTCGTACTCGGCATAGTAATCTTTACTGTCGAAGAAACGGAGGTTGATCTCGTACGAACGAGTAGCTTGAGCCTCCATTGGGTTGGCTGTTGTCTCAATAACAGAAACATCGCTAATGAACTCAGAGAAACTAATCTTAGTAACAGACTTGCAGAAAGCATCAGCAGCATCGTCATCAACATCTTTCAAGATAGGCAGCGTCATTTGTGGAGTCTTGATCGAAGCGGAAGCAGTCATGACAATTTCACGCAAACGTGGAATACCAAGAGTAACGTTAGCTGCTCCGTGACCGGCAAAGTGGAAAGTGTTCAGTGTCATTTGTGTAGATGGCTCACCGACAGATTGCGAAGCGATAATACCAACTGCTTCACCAGGATCAACAAGTGAACGCATGTACTTAAGTTGCATCAACGCCCGGAACTTCTTGGCTGTGATACCGCCGGTAGTCTTTGCCTCTTTGCTCGTCACAAACAGGTCATCATTGGAAGCAATGAACGAATCCAAATCCGACTCAAACCGGTCAGAAACAGAACCAAGATACTTGGCTGGACTGTAAACGGAGATGGTTGGATCGTACTTGCTCTCTCCATCACCAGTCTGTTTCTTTTGCTGCTTCTTAACCTTCTTGTTGTAAGAAATAGCGGTTTCAGTGTCCAAGTTCTCAATGCTAGATGGACTGTATTTTTGCAACAAAGAATTGTAATTCTCCAAGAAGAACTTGAATTGGTACATGTGAGATTCTTTGGTAACATCCACAGAGTCACCTCCGTACAAAAATTGGACAAGAGTACCGTCAGCGTTTCTCACAGAGTTATCATAAGAAACATGCACACCTTCCAATTGTTTTGTCAAACAACGTTGCAAGTAACCAGAGTTTGCAGTCTTCACAGCAGTATCAATCAAACCTTCACGACCAGCCATACAGTGGAAGTAGTACTCTTGTGGACGGATACCAGAGTAGAATCTGTTCTTGATGTAACCACCTGCACGAGCGTCGGTTTCAAATGGACGGAAACATGGAAGTGTCTTACCGGAAACCATCACAGGCACACGACGACCTTCCAAAGCCTGTTGACCCAAAAGACACATAATTTGAGAAACATTAACGTTCGAACCCTTAGCACCAGAAAGAGCCATCGATTGCATTGCGTTTTGAGGAAATTTCTTCATGGTTCCTGAGGGAACACACTTACCAACAACTTTAGAGGTGATGGCGTTCACTTTAGACATGGTCATTGCATCCAAAATACCCAGCTTGCTGTCGTCACGCAAGATTTCTTCCAAACGGTTCAAAAACTCTGAATTGCTGGCTTTAACACTGTGATCCAAATTGGTAGCCTCTGCAGCAGCAACACGACCAATATCAACGGACTCCTTCAAAATATCTTGTCTCCATTTGTTACCGTCAGCAGTCAAACGCAAATCATCCATACCACAAGTCAATCCGAGTCTCATGTTGTAGTTAGTGAACAAACGTCCCAAGACAGAAAGAGCCTTACCGGCCACAGTAGCGCCATAAACTTCGTGAAGAGAATGGATAATACCGTACTGCGAAGCACCGTATTGGGATTTATCGAGAATACCGCACAAAAGCTCGCCGTTTTGGAAAACAACTTCGTTCTCGTTCGATCCTTCACCCCAATACTCGTTCTTGATCTTATTCTTAGACTTGAGATTGACACCTGGCAAATCGCGAGGCTTGATGTTGAGCAGAATAGTCGTGATGACCTGCTTTCCAGTCCACAAGAACTGTGGCTTGTAAACGGCTGGTGGAACAGTCACAATACGAGCGTCCGCAGAGTGGCCATCCTCAGGCCGAATACAGCCGTAGATCAGTTGATGATACTCCTCCTTGGTGAAAAAACTGTCCTTGTTGGTCAGCCAAACACCGGCAGAAATATGATCCTGAATTAAACCTCTCACAGGCGATCCAGAAGTAGGCGTCAGGTATTGCGAATCGGTGTTGGCCAGGTTAAAAGCCTCGGCCCTCGCGTTCTCGTTCTGAGGGAAGTGCATGTTCATCTCGTCACCATCAAAATCGGCATTGTAAGCTCCCGTGTTGGCATAGTGCAACCGAAGTGTCTTCTCTCCTGGCAACACACGGACCTTGTGACCCATCATAGAAGCCTTGTGCAAAGTTGGTTGACGGTTCATGATCACCACGTCGTTGTTTTTGATGTGACGGTAAACTTTCTTGTTCACCACGCTGGAACCACCAGCTCCTCCAGATGGAGTCAAAAGCTGTTTGGCAATGGCAGTACGTTGTTCAAGACTCATTCCAATCAGAGAAACAAGAGTTCCGTCCTCATTTTGAACCTGAATTGCACCTGGCCACTTATCTGGACCGTTGATCACAGCCTGACGCAACTCAGCAACGTTGTGAGGAGTGACTGGCTCTGGAAAAGTCAGTTTTTTAGCAAACACTGGAGGAACACCAATCTCGTTAGTCTCAATCATAGGATCTGGTGAAATAACAGAACGGGCAGCATAATTAACACGCTTTCCCATCATGTGCTTTCGGAAAAGACCTTCCTTCTTTTCAAGAGCCTGTTTGATACCTGGCTGTGCGGTGGCCGCATTACCCTGGTTCTGGTTCTTGGTGGAATCAATGAACCCGTTCACGTCGTTCTGTAGCGTAACAAAAGCGTTCATCAATCTGTTGAACGTGATCTTACGGTCCTCGACAGAAATCTCTTTGTGCAAGACAGAAAATTGTTCGTTCAAGTCACGAATTTGCAACGAGGTGGTGAGAACACGGGAAAGGAGCTCGTTCTGAGAATTCTCGTGAATTTCGTCTCCGAGTTTGGATGGCAGACGGAAACGCGTTGGTGGAACAACCAAAGCATGGATGAAGAACATGTCTGCAGAAACCTTTGTACCAGTAAGCGGCTTCGAGTGGAACAAATAGTGCAGAATGCTGTGTTCCTTCTGAAAAACACGACGCAAGATATTTCTAATCTCCGTGGACAAAACATACTTGGATCCTTCTCTCTGTTTGGCGTTCAGTGGAGTTTCTGAGCTGTTGGAGCCTTTAGATCCATTGGCATCCTTCAACACGTCCTGACGCTGCAAACCTTTGATTCTGTTGTTGGTGAGTTGCTTATCCTTCAATCCATTCTCGAAAATCTTGGAAAATCCGTCTTTACGGAAAGTTGGTGAGTACATTCCACAGTTGTCACACTTTGGTCTGCTCAAGAGACGCTTGTAGAAATCGTAAATCACCTGTTTTCTCTCCTCAGCCACAGAAGCAGTCATCACACCATGTTCGGTGGTTCTTCCTTCGGCAATGGCTTTTGAAATCGAGTTCTCAACAAATTCTTGACGGCGGATCAACAATTCTCTGTCTGCCTTGGTATCAACCTGTTTTGGACCATCATCCTCTTCGGCTTCGTCATCGTATTCGTCAGAGTCGGAACGCAAATTGTCCAATTCCGACACTTCAAGTAACAATCCGTACTGAATCAAACGCAACTTGCACTCAAACTTGTGCACCTCCAACGCACGTAGTCTGAAATGGTGACAGTATAGACACGATGACCGCAAAAAAATGTACATTTGGTTGAAAAACAGCGGATTGTACACGGGAATCGGGAGTTCGATGTGACCTTGGTGACCTGGACAGTATTTGTCATCCAAACCACAGGTGGAACACAGATTTCTCAAGAACGCACCCAATGAGAGGTCATAAAGACCGCCAGCAACTGGATGGCCCAAGTTGTCAAACACCGTAGGATTGGTAATCTGCTTGGCCGAAAGCTTGCGAATCTCCTCGGTGGTGAAGACTGTAAAGTCCACCGAGGTGATTTCAGATCCAACCGGCTTAGCAATATCCATATTTGGTTCGTTGTGTTGTACGGATTGAAGGTCAAAGGGATCAATAGGGATCTTTTTGGTTGAATTCTGTTTTTTACTAAAAAATTTTTTTATTTTTAAAAAAAAAAAAAATATAAGAAAATTTTTCGTCAGGGTAACTATTTGGGTTGATCTATTCCAATTCAGGTATTTTTTCAGTAACATGAGTTGCACCACTTGTGAGCGAGAATTCACTTCTTCGTTTACTTTCAGAATCGAATCGCTTTGCTCATTCGCTTGTAATCCAAACAAGTTACATTTTATAAAACAGAAATAACAACTACTGAATATCCAAAGTCGTCTTGAGCTTTCTGATCAACAACCAATCCTCTCTAGGAACAGTATCTCTGAAAGCTGGATCCTTCAACGTGTCAATGGATTTTCTCGTAATCAAAGAGTAAAGAGCATCCTTGTCGTCAAAGTGTCTGCCCCAAGTTGGCTGTTGACCAGATGGAGCCTCCAATCTCATAGCCACACCCGCATTGGTCTGTCCCTTTCTGACAGAGTCTTTCGATTGGTGATTAACTTCAAGCGAAGCCACTCTTCCAAGCAACATTGGAGCGTTCTTACCCGTCACAGGGTCTGGCTTGACAACACAGATAGGAGTACCGTGTTTCAATACACCTTCAATCACATCCACACCAATAATCATTGGGTTACGGTTATTGATAATTTGAAGAGTCTTCAAAACACATGGGAAGATAGCATCAGCTTGATTCTCCTTTCTTCTATCCTCGAGCAACTTGGTTTGGTAAGCAGTGAAAGAGTCGAACAAGTGGTAGATAATGTCGGCATTGAAAATAGTAACACCTTGTTCATTTGCATATTGTTCGGCTTCCTTGTCAATTTTAACATCGAAACACAACATAACGGCAAATTCCTTGGCTTTGTCCAACATGGCAGCAGCCTTCATCACATCTCTTTTGTAAACAGGACCAAGACCAATTGACATCACAGGAATCTTCATGTCCTTCAAGAAGTCCAAAAGGGCTTCCAAAGAACCAAGGGTAGAGGCTTGAACAGTCACACCTCTTCCAGAAGAATCAACAGAGTCCAAAAGACCAGTCAAGTCATCCATCACTTCGTCCATCATTTCCTCTTCATCGTCGTCCTCGCCGACGACCAGAAGTCTCGAACCGGCAACGGCCTTCTCCAAGTCGTTGGCGGCAATCTTCACACCCAAAGCGGCCTTAACCTCCTTGTGGTGGACATATTCAGACTTGATACGCAGCTCTCTGGCTGGTGGTGGAGTCAACAACGCTCTGATCGTAGTCACAATCGGTCCATTCATACCGCACAGCACAATACGGTCACCTTCCCTGAGAATACCGTTGGACAAAACGACATCAATGGTGGTACCCAAACCTTCGATAACCTTAACTTCCAAAATGGTAGCTTCGACATGCGAAAGGTATTTCAATTGCTTACTCATTCTCTTTTGAGTCAATTCCAAGAGCAACCAAAGCAGATCTGGAACACCTTCACCGGTAACGGCAGAAGTTGGCACAATGGAAACATATCTGGACATGTTGTTATTTTGGTAGTATAACTCTGAGTTCAAACCTTGCTCAGCAAGAGCAACATGAATTTCTGTGTACCTCTTCTCAAACTCTTGTTGAACAGATCTCTTTTGCTTAGCGAACGAATCACGGAAGGAGTTATTTGGAATTTCTTGCCAGTCGTACAATCTGTCAATCTTGTTCAATGCCACAATAAATGGAGCCTTTCTGTCTCTCAAGAGTCTAATAGACTCTAAAGTTTGTTGTTCCAAACCGTGCATGATATCAATAACCAAAATGGCAATGTTACACAGAGAAGAACCTCTAGATCTCAAGTTGGTAAACGACTCGTGACCTGGAGTATCAATGATCAACAGACCTGGGACTTCGTAAACCATCTTTTCGTAAGCAGCCATGACAGCAGTTTTTTGTCTGATGGCCTCAACAGGGAAGTAAGTAGCACCAATCTGTTGGGTAATTCCACCAGCTTCTCCTCCTTGAACGTTGGTTTGTCTGATCTTATCCAAAAGTTTGGTCTTACCAGTATCAACGTGACCCAAGATACAGCAAATTGGCGAACGTAAGTTGGATCCAGACTCGGCAGCTGGAGACTCGCTCTTCTTCTTTGAAGCTGGAGCAGGGGTGGAAACAGCAGATGAGATTGAAACAGGTGTAGAGGTCTCTCTCTTGATCTCTTCGACCTTTTCCTCATCCTCATCCTCATCCTCACCCTCTTCTTCTTCTTCTTCTTCGTCCTCTTCCTCTTCCTCTTCTTCTTGAGCTTCTTGTTCAGCCTCTGGAGTCTTCTCGTCATCTTCCAAAGCAGCCTCCCAGTCGTCAGCCAATGGTTCATCATCGTCAAGAGCCATCTTCTCCCAGTCGTCAACGAGAACATCGTCATTGTCCTCCTGGCCAGCTTCGGCCTTCTTCTCCTTCTCTTCCTTGGCCTTTTGGGCAGCCTTAGCAGCTTCCTCGTCTTCTTGTTGTTTCTTGGTGTTCTTCTTCTTCGAGCCGTAAACAATCTTCTTTGGCTTTGGAGCATCAGCTTGTTGATTCAAGACACCTGGAACAATTATGTTCTCACTTTGGAGAAGTTGTTGTCTTCTTCTCTCTTGAAGAAGTTTCTCTTGCTTTTGTTTTTTGGTCAAGTACTTACCCTCCTTCTTCAGTTGTTCCTTCTTGAGTCTTTCCTTCTCCTTCTTAACCTTTCTGAGCTCTTCCTTCTGTCTCTCTTCCTCTTCGAGACGCTTTTGTTCCTCCTCTTCTTTCTTTTGCTCCTCTTCCTCAAGACGTCTTTGCTCCTCCTCAGCCTGCTTTCTGAGTTCCATCTGCTTCTTCAGCAAAGCAATTCCAGCAGCCATCTTCTTGGCCTTCTTGGCACCCTTAGTCTCAGTTGGCTTTGGCTCCTCAACTGGAGCAGCAGGCTCTTCAGGAGCAGGACTAGACTCGGTAGAATCCTTCGAATCATCCTGTTTAGGAGCAGTTGCCTTCTTTCTCTCGGCAAGTTGCTTCTTCCTGAGCTTTTCTTTCTCCTTCTTTTCTCTCTCCTTTTCCTTCTTAGACTTGATAATTGGTCCCTTTTGCTGTTGAGCAGCCTGTTGTGCGGCCTTTTGCTCTTCTTCCTCCTTTGCCTTGGCCTGTTTCTTGTTTTTGGCTCTCTTCAAGTTGGAAAGGAAATCATCAGCAAAGTCGTCAGCGCTCGCCACTTGAGGACCAGAGTTCTCTTCAGTGCTCATGGTTTCTGAAGCAGGTTCAACGCCGAACTCTTCAGCTTCGTTTTCGATGTCATCTTCCCAATTGTCAGCTGCCTTGGAGGTCTTCTTATCCTTTTTAGCCATTTTTTTGCCTTTTGTGTTTTCTTCTATACTAAATCAATCTGTGCAACGGTGCTCAATTAATAATATTTCGCAACATACGAGAGGTCTTGTGCTGTTATATGATTTATACATCAGCTTTCCCCACGTGCGAGATTTGTAGCAAAAATAAGCTTCGTTGGTCCTTTATTGTAAGAGTTCCGGTATCAACACCAACTCTTGAAAATTTGGGATAATTCTGCTTACAAAGTGAGAACTAAAGTTTAACGCTTGTCTTTGTTGAAGCCAACCCTTTTATTTTTTTTTAATAATCATCTAAACTACTCGAGATCAGAGGGGAAAAAAAATTTTCAAGGCACCCTGACACCAAAAAACTAAAATCGTCGCGTCTATTGACTGCAATACAGATTATGTCGTTGAAAAATATTTTTTTTTTTGGCATTTTTTTTTTCCAAATTTTCCAGACCGTCTTCAAACAACTGATATACTTAGTTAGTGGCTTTTAAAGTAGTCAGGCCTCTCGTACGCCGAGCAGAAGTAACAGCACACAACTCAAAATTAGGTGCACTTATACACGTTAGACAGCGAGACCATAACATCACAACATGACGACCGTTGAAAAAATCAAGGCCATCGAGGAAGAGATGGCCAAGACCCAAAAGAACAAGGCTACAGAGAAGCACTTGGGTATGTTGAAGGCCAAGTTAGCGAAGTTGAAAAATGAACTGCTCAAAGATGCAAACTCCAGTGGTGGAGGAGCGGGTGTCGGTTTCGACGTTAAAAAAACAGGAGAATCCATCGGTTTTATTGGATTTCCGTCTGTGGGTAAAAGTACACTTTTGTCCGAACTGACCGGTACACACTCTGAGGCTGCAGCATACGAATTCACAACGCTTACAACAGTTCCTGGTGTCATCAGGTACAAGGGTGCCAAGATTCAAATGTTGGACCTTCCGGGTATTATTGAAGGAGCCAAAGACGGTAGAGGAAGAGGTAAGCAGGTTATCGCCGTTGCAAGATCATGTGACCTGATCTTTATTGTTCTGGACGTGAACAAACCGCTCGCCCACAAAAAAATCATAGAAAACGAGCTCGAAGGGTTCGGAATCCGCCTGAACCAAGAGCCACCAGACATTCTCATCAAGAGGAAAGAAAAGGGAGGTATCAATATCACAAGCACGGTGGCACTCACCAAAATCGACCACGATGAAATCAAAGCTGTGCTACAGGAGTATAGAATGAACTCGTGCGATGTGCAGATGAGATGTGATGCCACAGTGGACGACTTGATCGATGTTATTGAGTTAAGAAACAGAAGATATATTCCTGCCATCTATGTGCTCAACAAGATTGACTCTTTCTCTGTTGAGGAGCTAGATCTCTTGTACCGGATTCCGAACGCAGTGCCGATTTCGTCCGGAAATGGCTGGAACTTGGACGAGTTGCTCGACTTGATGTGGGATCGTCTCAATCTGGTGAGAGTTTACACCAAACCAAAGGGTAAATTGCCAGACTTTTCGGATCCTGTTGTTTTACACACTGGAAAGTGCACGGTGGAGGACTTTTGTAACAAGATTCACAAGTCCCTTGTTGATGACTTCAGAAACGCTTTGGTGTACGGTACAAGTGTGAAGCACCAGCCTCAATACGTGGGACTGGGTCATGTGCTACAGGACGAGGATGTGATCACTATTTTGAAGAAGTAAATTTAGGTAGTGGTAGTAATAATGATAACATACACTCCAGTTTTCTAGACGTAGTATGCTGCCAGCAAGAACGTAAGGAAGAAAGAGATGTTGAAACTTGGTTGCTCGAAAATCATTTCTCTCACATCGACCAGTTGTGACCCTATCCGAATGTATTTTTTGAACGAAATATGAATGATTCCACGGTTTTGGAGAAACTGAAGACTCAAATACACGGACAGCGACAGGAAGACGAAAACGGAACTCAATTTTCCTGCAACCACGCCTGCCAGCAGCCCGCACATTGATCCAAACGACAATTCCTCGTATCTGAGTTTACCTTTGAAAGAATTATCGAAACGAGGCTTGTTTGACACGTCTTGTGCTGCTTTTTCCATTCCTAGAGCTGCATTGTTGATGTTGCCAGCGTATGCCATGTCGTTTTTGATGCGATTTGTGTTCAGCCAATAGAGTGAACATCCGGTAATACCCAATCCAACACCCAGACCAGCGAAACTTGTTGTAGGGACGGCTAGGGTTCGTCTTGTGGCGAAAGCTTGGCTGGAAAAACCTCTGGATAGAGTCTTCCAAGCAGGTCTGGTAGCCAATTGGACTCTGCCAAATACAATTCTTGAAGCTCCAAACATGGTTTTATTGGAGATTATTGATCTGAGCTGTGTTCTGAGTTGTTTCCTCGGTGGTTTGAAGATACAATCAATTTGAACTCGATCAATTGTATTGAAACGTTGAGTTATGAATTTTTTGATTGCTATTTGAATTTAATATAATCGTGCGGCTCGAGATAATTTCAAGTTTTACTTTAGTGGTAGCAGATGAAATCATATGGTGAGCCAGCAAATTGAATAGTATGAACGGAAACTTCGCTGTTCCCAAGAGGCCAAAAGGGACGAATAAGACAATATTGAGCTAATCGGTCTCATGTAAGACTTGTGGATTCCGGGCACATCTTTGCCAGACCTTAACTAGACACAAGGTGGTGCACATGTTGGAGGTCGTGCGTAGCACGGTTGCATAATATATGTTAGCACACTTTTGGCAGCTTTAAAACGCTATATATTGTTTCTGGGTTGATTTAACGGTGCATGGAGGGATAACTTGATTATAAGGAGAATACGTAGATTAACTTTGTCAAAATACAGGTGATCATATAACATTCTATCAGAATGCTTGTTACCGATTATAATCAATTAATATCGTATCTGTTACGCCATAAGTAAAAATTCAATTCGAGTCCAATTGACAATAGTTTGAAATTTAAAAAGTTTAATAAATTGAATTACACCAGAACCTAGTTGTCAATTATTAGATCAAAAACAACAGGACGATGGTCTGAAAGATAGTAGGAATCATCATACCAATTATCACCAACCTTACTCAAGACAACCTGCCAATTCTTGTCGGAGCCATCGTTTGGATTTCCGCCAAATTGGAAATCAATACGGCCGAAATTTGTGGTAGCGTCTTTGAACCCGGTGAAGGTAGCAAAATTCCCAAGTCTGTTTTCCGGTTTCGTTTGAACAAGCAGGTCGTCAAACGTGAAATTGGTAAGGCCACTACTGTAATTGGCAACAAAGTCTGAGTTAATGATGCTGGTATTTAGATTTATTGCCCCAGTCGCAATCTCATAGGCACCGCTAGTCACTCCGTGGCTGTTGGAGTTGAAGTCTCCCACGAGAAAAACGGGACAATTTTTTTTTTCAAATTCATAAGCACCGCGATAACGAGCCATTGCCGCACCAATACGTCTCTGGTCGTCTGATTGGTCGTCCAGATGAACGTTCAGGATCACCAGCTCCACGCCTGTAGAACGCGACCGAAAGTGACCAACTGTGCATGTTCTGTAAGAGCCTGCTCCCGGATACTTTGACGGAACCGAAGGAGTCTCGCTGAGCCAGAAAGTATCGTTATCCAACAGCTCGAAACTTTCTGGGTCATAGTAGATGGCCTCGAATTCACCCGATGATCCTCCATCATCTCTTCCAATACCAATATAATCAAAACCAAGCAGCTCTTTCAGGTCGGTGACCTGTCTGACGAGAGCCTCATTAACAGCAAAAAAATCTGGATTGTTGAAAAGAACTTCATTCTTGACTCCAATTCGTCTATCCGACCAAGGAGCCTCAGTGTAGTCCGAGAAGTAGTCAATTTGGTCGTCGTATGGGAGCGTAGCATTGAGGTTAGAAATAGTCTCGGCTATAGTCTCACTGTTCGGCTTTGAATCGTAGCGGAGGTTCCAGTTTTGTATTCTTAACTCTTGAGATGCACTGCCACCGTTGGTCTTAGAATGTGCTCTTGCTCCTAAAACCAGGGCTGTGGTAGCAGCTAGCGTGAGAATACTGAGAAGTGATATTTTGGTGGTCGTTTCCAGTAGTAAACTTGCCTTTTTACTTGTGTGTTCCAACAGAGGCTGTTTCTCCATTTTGTTTGTATTTAGGAGGTCTTTGTGGTGCCTTATACTTCTTCTGAAGGCAAGTAAGTTACTTCCCCACACTTTTTTTCTTCGTCTGTTTATTGAAACCTGCGCAGCCCTAAAAACGGAAACACAAATGAGGCTGTGTTGACGGAAACCGGTTATCAACTAAGTGCACGCTTCGATTCGATGGCAGATATGGCAAAAGACATGGGAAAAAAAAACACACTCACGCAAAAAATCATCTGAACACGTTATACAGGTGGTGCTGCATTGGTGAAAGCGACCTCCTAACAGCAGAATGCAGGCAAAAAACTTGCCAATTTCAAATGGAGAGTTAACTGGAACTCTTTTTGGTGGTGGTGGAGCCGGTTCCGGCGCCGGTACAGGCGATATACCATCAAAAGAGTCACTGCAATTGGAGTTGCAAAAATTGGAAAAATCCTTACAAACTGCCACCTCTGCAGGCCAACTAGCCAAGCTGTTAGCTCATATTGAGTCACGACAACAGCAGATTGGCCAAACGCTTCGCCAGTTCACCAGTCGGCGCAGTGTGGGACACGGATCGACAACAAGGTCTCTTGAGATCACAAGAGTGGAGCTATCCTCAACACTCAACCACTCGCGGGCATTGAAGAAGATTGTGGAAGAAGCAGCAACTCTTAGCACGAGAATCACTCAGAAGGTGCGGCTTTTGGACTCGGAAAAGTCCAGTATAAAGACTACTAAGGAATACGTGGAGAATGTTCGGACGCTTAAGTATGAAATCCAGCGCGCACACGACGCTATAGAGCGTCAGGACTGGCTTTCTGCAGCTTCTGCAATCAAAACTGTTCGTGAATTACCATCAGGGTTGATTAGCGATGAATTTGTTGAGTTCATTGTGCCAACTAGTGACTTACCGGAGAGACCAGAAGCTCTTGTTCAATCGTGGATCGGCGAACTCAGCTCAATATTTGTCAAAGAATTCAACTCTGCAGCTGCTAACAAAGACGTTCAAAGATTGACATACTTTTTCCAGTTATTCCCGCTCATTGGCAAAAGCGAGACTGGTCTTGAGTGTTATTCTCGTTTCATTTGTAACATCATCAGCGAACAATCAAGAACAATTTTGAGAAGCATCCAAGGCAAAAACGATCTTCGTTCGGATTTTTACGCACAGGTTTTGTTTCAATTGTACCAAATGATTGCCGACATTGTTCACCAGCATTCCCGTATCATCAGCAAATACTACGGCGTCAAAGTGATCACTTCTATTCTCACAGCAATCCAAACTGAATGTGATCTCCAAAGTGGACTGATATTCGACACTTTCTGGGATTCCAAGAGACTGGATATGGCTATCAGTGAGGTTTCAAAGTACGATTACCCCATTCTTGTTGGCTCGATCTACAACAGAGCACAAAATAACGAGGATGAGCTCGTTGACGATGACAATATCATTCCGTTAGCTGAGGTTTCAAATTTGATTGACGAATTATCGACAATGTTGAACCATTGGGCCATGTACTGCAAGTTCTTTGTCGTAACATGGAACGAGGCGATTGCAACTGAGGATAAAACCTCCTCTGTTTACCCAAGACCGTTGTTAACCAGTACTTTCATGGAGAAGATCAGAATGAGAGTGACTCGTAATTTTGACCAACTTTGTACTTTTGCTATCAGAAGGACGTTGGAAAAGGCGTTTTTGCTTGAAAATTTGCCTGAGTTGACTTCTCAACTTTCTCTCTGTGTGAAATACTTGACGATTTTTTCGAGATCTGCAAACTCGGTTAATCAATCGTTGAACTCTCTAGTTCCTGATGATCCCCCTGTTAGCTCGATGATTGAGGACATCACCATGTCATTGAACCTGATCATGCTACAAACAGTCAACACAGGCGAGTTTTTCACCATCAAAAACATGATCTCCAATACCAGACGGATTCTGGAAAATGACTTTCTCAACATTTTGAAAAAGAAATTGAGTGACTATCAACCAAAGTTGAACGCCTTACTGTTGACTCCTGCGATTATCCACTATTTGCAATCTTCTCACAACCGCAATTTTTACGCTGGTAGCCAAAACGGCAGTTCTTCCAATCTGATGACGCCTAGAAGCGGAACCCCTCCAATTGGTTCTAGAGATTTGTCGAGTTCGAACTTGAATTCAGGTTCTTTGTTCATGAAGAGTGCGACATCCGCTATCAACGCAGCGATGAATTTGAGCGGCACAGAGTCCGAGTCTTCTGATAAGCTATCTCACTTCATCATTACCCTGAACTCTATTTCGATGTTTCAAGAGTATCTGTCCAAACTATCTCAGAACCTGATCGAGAAGCTGGAAAAGGATAACTTGCTTATTGTTGATAATCAAGAATTCAACCAAGTCCATGCTTCATTGGAAAAAGACCCACATACACAGATTGAACTCAAGGTCAACCTGGTTTCCGCTGAGAGTACAGACGATACGCCGTCTGTGAGGGACAGAATTAACTCTGTTATTGGAACTTTGAGTTCGACTTTCAGTGAGAAATCAACGATTCTTTTGAATGATAACATTAAGTTGATGTTCAACCAAGTGTTCCGTTCCAAAATAACGAAAATGATCAATGATGCGTTTAAAGATGGCGACTATCTGATTTCATCCGATTCGTTTTCAATGAGTTCATCTTCTGAGTCCATTGTTCAGTTCATCAAAGAATGGAACTTTATGATTGTTCCTTATTTGACCACCATGACCAGAGGAAACTTCAATACGTTATTGAGACTGATTGTTTCCAATATTGCCAGTTCTTTGGAAACAAGAATATGGTTGTTAGAGAGAAAGTGCAATGAATTAGGAGCCACCAAATTGGAGAAAGATGTTTCCACTTTGGTTAGTGAAATCACCAAATTTGATTACAGCTTGAGAGATAAATTTGTCCGTATAACTCAGATTGTGATGATGTTAGGTCTCGATGATGATGAAGAAATTGAAGATCTTAACGATTTCGAATGGGCCCTGACTCCTGGTGAACGGAATAGAGCCAGAAATTTACGCATCGATAGAAAGTAGTCAAAAAATGTACATTAGATTAGCATATAGATAAAATAATAATCTCCCACTATAAAACAGCCTCGTAAGCGTCGTCGTCCTCTTGCTGGGTTGCCTTTTCCCTTTCCCTTTGCAGTTGTTCCAATTTTGCCTTTCTGGCCGCTATGATTTGCTCGTCAGTACGAATTTTGAAACGTCCTTGAACCATTGCTGGATTGAATTTCGGATGACTCAATTCACATTGAGTTCCTTTTGGACAGAATCCAGTCAGATAGAGAGGACAAATGACCTTTCTCACATGACGACGCTGACAATTTGGACCATCCGGACAATAACCAAGATTTGAGTAATTGAAACATTCTGCGATTTTCGATTGCGGATCGACGTGCAAATATATACACTCTGGCGATTGAGTGCAAACTCCATTGGCGGAATAATATGCGCATTCCGGCATTTTTTGGAGGTTGTATTCATGAAGGAAATCACAATCGTCTCCCATTTTGCAAAGGCCTCGGAGCCAGTACTTGCAGACGATTTTATTCTTGAAAATTTTGGAAGGATGTTTGTTTTCACAGTCGGGTCCGTTTGGACAAGTTCCTGATTGTTGCCAATATTCGCAGATGGGTCTATCCGGATTGAGACCAAATCCGTACCTGCGCCTGAGGTATGGCTCAAACTTGAATATTGGTTTCTCAGGCTTATTTTGAAGCATGATTGGAGGGATCAGTGGTCCAGCAGACATTGGTGGTGGCATCATGCCCAATGGAGGCATCATTGGTGGCATGACAGGTGGAACGGCCCCCGGAGGAACAGTTCCTTGCATTGCACCCGCCTGGGGAATTTGCAATGGCATCGGTGGTTTTTGCGGTATGCTCATCATGATGGCGACAATTTATCAAGAAGAAGCATGGATAGTTGAACATGACTGACCTTTTTTCATGAAAAAACTGTGAAAGGCAAAAAAATCATTGTAGAAAAAATGAGGTAAGTTGAAACCGGTCTCTATCGAAAAGGCGTGCACAAGCAAAAACGTCAACCGGAAATATAACCGGTCTGGTTGGTGTGAGAGAAACAAAGCAACGTGAAAAGAAGGAGACACAGAGAATAATACACAAGAAAATACACAGGGGAATAAAATTTGCTACTAGTTGTTCAACCGGCTTAGACGACGATACGTATCCCAGTACTTTTCCACTTCTGAACAACCGATGAATTTAGCTAGCTTGAATAGCTTATCCTGTCTCGATGCAGAGCCGACCGGTCTACCGGAGTCGATCGCTCCTGCAAGTTCGTAGTTATTGAGCAATTGGTCTAACACAGCGTTTGTACAGTTGAATAACACAAAAATGTTATGGATCAGAGGAAGACCGGTTTCATCGTTGGCCGGATCCAAACCGGTCGCGAATGGAACAAGTTCATATCCGGTTTCCAAACCAGATCCGCGTGTCTGATTGAGACTTCTAGCTAGGCGTTGTTCGATTCGCACGGCCGAACGTGCCTGGAGCTTCACTTGTTGGTACAAACTTTGCTGGGTTTGGATCAGGTTTTGAAGTACATGTTGGATCTGGAATTGATTTTGATGCGGAGCGATCTGCTGCATTGTTTGTTGTGCCGAAAACAGACTTGATTCGAATCGGTCCAGCTGCTTCTCGAGGGAACCAGTTGACGTGTTAGAAATTTGTGTAGGTAATTGTGACTGGTTGGATGTCTGACCTGCAGCTGCGTTCTGCGTTTGGCCAGAGGCAGCCTGCGACGCGTTCTGATTTTGTCCAGAGGCCTGTCCCGACCCCCCATTCGACATTTCCATTCGGTACAACGGTGTTTGAATGGCAATTGAACGCGAGATCGAGTCTGAATAGTCGTGTGCAGTGAGGTCATTGCCGCGGCCACTGGATGAGGCGGAGGAAGACGCACCGGAGCCTGTACTGCGCGCGTTATTGTTCATCATGATCCCGTTTCCTTGTAGAAGAGTTCCTGCCTCGGTGAAACCTGAAGAACTGAGGTCAGCACCCATTTTGAAACCCATTTCCAAAGATGAGGGACGCTCAGACTGCGGCTCAGACCCGCTGTGATCGCCATTCGAGACTTTAGTTTGCCCACCGTGGCTATGAGGCTTTGATAATGCAGGTGGCGGCGACGGAGACCCTTCAGGGGACTTGCCTGTCTGAATCGACTGGAACGGTCTTCTAGTGATTGAAGACTCTGGTTGGCCAATGCTATGTGTTTTGCTTATATGACGAGCCAGATTGGTCGGTCCATTCCGACTCGAATACTTGAAAGTTTTCTCACAGTGCATACATTGAACATTTGAATGGCCGTCTTCGTTCGAAAGATGACGGTAATGCTGCCAAACCCAGCTGTTTGGAGGTCTAGGCATGTTGGAAAAATGTTTCCTTCAACAGTTGATGTGGTGTTTTTTTCGGTTTGAAATCTAGCAAAATTTGTTCAAAAAGGTCCAGAACGCGAATGACACCTGTGTCTTGGTTTTGGATCAAAGATATATACCTGTACTGTATTCTTTCTGGCCAATCCGATGCTTATGTGAAAACAGGTCCGGTTAAGTTTACATTGAATCCTTCTTTTTTTTTTTTTTTGGTTTTTTTTCCTTCCTTCCTTCCTTCCTTCCAAAATCTCATTAACTGAAAAGGTTTCCACTCCGCAGACCAGCCGCCACAAAACGGATTGGTTGCACAAAATCTGACCGGAAAAAAAATACAAAGAAAAAAAAATATTAAACAAAATTTATACAGCTATAATCGACGCGCGTCGATCGACGCAACATAACCTCATCGATGGGTATGTGATATTACAAAGTCTCCTTCTTCTCTCGTTCTAAAAGTTTGCGGCGACGCATCGTCTCCTTGTTCCAAAACTCGTTACGATACAACTCCCATTGTTCACGCGTGTCAGTGTTGAAAACACGCGGATTTAGGACCACTTTGACGTCGGTAACACCCCCACTTTGTCGAGATGTCTGGAGCTTGATTTCCAGCTCGATGAGCCAGTTTCGCACACAAACAATACAGGACCATTGCACAAGACGTAACAAATAAAGCGAGTGTAACTTGAGAACGCGTATCGGTAGCAAGAAACACCGTGTTAGTGTGTCCACAGTCTGATCCCAAAGGCCGACACGAACTTTCACGAGTCGCACGTTCAACTGACGAAGACCTTTGTTTGTCACAGCCAGAAACTTGCGGGGCCGTGTCACTGTTCGATGATATTCACCACTCAAATAAAACAACAGCAGCGTCACAATATCGATGATAAACACGATCTGGGTCACGAACCGGATATACCCTGTGTCGGAAACAGCTAGCAACCTATATCCGGTCAAAGCTAGTACCAAGCTCATAGACATGAGAAAGGAGAGGTACTTCCGTCTTAACTGTTTCTGTTCAGCATTTTGCTGACGTAATGACTCCTCCACAATGAGCAGATTTTTGAATATTTTAGCAGTTTGAGAGATTTCAGATCCGACAGATGCTCCAGTTCCCGCTGTATCATCTCTATTGCGGGATCTTGACGTTGCTGAACGTCTTTTGCTCGAGCTCCGACGTCGTCCTTGGCGGCTGGGGGTCTTTGTGAGGTCATTATCACTATCTATTAGGTCAGTAGTGGAACGGATTGACACATCACTCACACGTCTTCCCTTTCCTGGAGTTTCAAACTTGGAGCGCCCTCGCAGCTCTCCAAAAGAGTCTCTATGCTGCGAGAAGTATGAGTCTGACGATATGGCGAACGACGCCACGTCTCTACTATCTGACCCGAGCGACCACACGTCCGAGTCCGACGAGACAGCAAAGTCGTCATTCTCGTTGATTTTGGAAAGTAACGATGGCGATCCAGGAGGTGACGACATTGGTGATACTTCAGGTGACGATTCGATCGGGGTTTCACCCAGAAATTGAGACGAACGCGGCGTATTTGGGCCTGTATTTGGGCCTGTTTCGCTCATTAACCGGGGAACTGCCTTGTAGAAGCAACTATGTTATGTTGAGAAGGACAGAAAGAGTTCCTTGTGATGTGATTTGTCTGTATCAAGAACACTAAAAGAGCTCTTCCATTTTGACAAAAAATTCACGAAATTATCTCTACGAAATATTTTTTACGAGAAAATATCAATCTACTGTAAACTACCACTTCTCCTGTTGATTTACCCCTTGTTCGTGCCCGTCCTCCCATGCTCAGCTACATGGAATACATCCAGAGATGCTTTTGTGCAGCCACTAATTGGAACTACGAGAATTCGTATGAAAATTTACTAGCAACACCTAAAAACCTGCTTGATTTCTCTATACCCAGCACCGTCAAACTCAACATATCGTGCAAAAACACCGAATACAGTTACAGTTCAGTCAGTCTGTCGCAATTTGGCAGTCTAGCAGGCTCATTGGCTTACCTGTACTCATCAATCGACCTTCAAAAACAATATGAACCATCCAAATCAATCCCATTGCAGTCTGTTTTGGAGAGCTATAGACTCGTCAGCCTAGAACAAAAACCAAAGTCTCTCGAAAAACCTACCCTTCTTTATGGAAAAATGTACTTCCCATCACAATTCGTTGAAGGAATGCTTCTTAATCAAATATCTGCCAACTCTCAACTGCTGATCAAGTTCATTAACACCCCGAAACTGAACAAACTTTCCAATACTTCCACCATCTTCACTATCTACTACCAACGACAATCTGCCAAATCGTCTACGGACTTCATTTACTCAACAAATGAAGCTCTTTTTGGATTTCGGTATCTCTACAACATCGGAAATCATGTCGCAGCAATTGATACATCGGCACTATCGATCGGATGCGAACTCTGGTACGCCTCACAGTCGCTCTCTCCAGGCCTTTCAACGGCGCTTCGCTACTCTACACATCTTTCTTCCTCCGGTAAACCGCTCACAATGACTCTTGCGATCAATCCTTTGTTGGGATCCATAGAGTCCACCTACTCCATCAAAACAGATCTGGCTTCCACCTTCATATCCAAATATAGCTTCAACATATACTCATACGAGAGTGATTTGTCGCTTGGATGCGACCTTTGGCGTCTCGCAGAGTCACAGCCTGGATCAGAACACCTAAAAACCCCCAAACCTCAAAATTTCAACAAGTTAGACGATCGTGAGAAAGAGAAATTACTTGATAATTTCATGCATGTTGGTCCCGCAAAACTCGTGGAAAATAGTTCTAAACTATTTGTCAACCAATACAACAAATCAATCTTCCAATCGAGTCTCAAATGTAGCACAAGTCTAACCAAACAAAACGTCAATCTTCTCTGGGAAGGTAAATTCAAAGATTGGCTCGTTAGCACAGGATTCAAAGTCGACTGCAAAGATAGCGTACCAAAACTTCTCTCTTACGGACTCGAATTACAATTTTCCTCCTGAATATTAGTCTAATTATATTATAATGTACATACCAATCAAACTGGATTTCCTGACGCTAGAAGCATATTTTCCACGGTAGAGGCCAATTTTTCCTCATTGGCATCAGACATCATCGAAGTGTCAAGTTGAAGCTTATTTTGAGCCAATTGGTAAATATTCTCCTCGATAGTGTTTTTACAGATCAGTCGGTAAACATTGACCTCCTTGGTCTGTCCAACTCTATGTGCCCTATCTTCGGCTTGCTTGTCATCATGGGGATTGAATGATTGATCAAAAATAATGACATTGTTCGCACAAATCAGATTGATTCCAAAACCACCCGCCTTGGTACTTAACAACATCACAGGAACTTCGTCAGCTTCATAGAATTTGTCGATAATACCCTGTCTTTCATCAACCGAAGTCTGTCCATCAAACCTGACAAATTTGATTTTGTTCAAACTCAAAACGCTCTCTAGAATGTCCAGCACTTGGGTGAAAAGCGAAAAAATCAGCACCTTCTCTTTCTTCTTAATCACTCCTTTCACAATCTTAAGCATCCGATCAACTTTACCACTATCGTAGTAAACAGACGACTCAAGTGTGAAATCTTGAAGTTCTCTATAATATCTGTGACACAATCTGTTGAGCTCAAAATCAGTCATCACTTGCATATCCTCAAAAATATACTGTCTATTCGCATCAACATAATCCGGGCTCTCCATTATGTCTCTGGACATTTTTTTCAAAACAGCATCGTTGTAGTGACTTCTGAAAAGTAGTGGGTGCAAAGCTGCTTTACGAAGATGCATAACCACATTGGTCGAAGTCAATGGCAGATCCGTTTTTGGTAACTTCTTGATCTCATCTGGAGTCATTAGTTTCCGTTTTTCCCGCTCTTTCTTAGCCTCAACTGCCCGTTGAACTTGCTGCTGGTAAACTTCTCTTTGAACCTCATTGATCTCACAATACTCAACAAAATGATGTTTTTTCGGCAAGTGTTTCATAACTTGGTCCTTTTTCCGTCTCAACACAAACGGAGCCATCATAGTTCTGGCATTGGTAATTGCCTGTTGTGATAAAAGAGGATTGAAGTCACTGTCATCATCACTGGAGTCAGCTTCTTTTTCGGCATCAGTTCCTCTGTGGGATGTTTTTTTCGTAGAAGCTTTTTGATCAAATAGTTCCAAAAGGTCGGCTTTCTTTTCACTGAAAACATGCGGCAGAATGAATGCCAACAACGAGATTAACTCCCGCAAGTTATTTTGCAACGGTGTACCGGTCAACAACAGCCTGAAACGAGCTTTCAACTTCATCAGTTTGGTGTACCTCTCAGAATTAGAGTTCTTCAACATGTGTCCCTCATCGTAAATAACCACATTGAAGTTTCTGCTTCTCAGGAACGATTGATCGTACTTGTTACCATTTGCCAGGTTGTATGTGGTCAGAAGAACATCATACTCAGTTTCTCCGTACGCCAATTCTTCTCTGAGCTCTGCTCTAGCATCCTGTGAGCCGTAGTACGGGACAACTCTGAACGAAGGGGCGAATTTTTGAAACTCTCTAAGCCAATTCTCTAACGTCGAGGACGGAACAACAACCAAATGTGGACCTTCATAACCTTGCTGTTTCAAATAAGCGAGAAACGCAATAACCTGAACAGTCTTTCCCAGACCCATTTCATCGGCCAAAATACATGAAAGTCCCTTTTGGTAAAGTAGATTCAACCAGTTGATCCCAACCTGCTGATAGCTTTTGAGCTCGCAATTGTCAGCCATCAGAGTTGGTTTCTGACGGAAATATCCGACTTTCTGAGAAAGAGATTTTCTTTCTCTTGGACGTGTTTTGACAGCCTTCATCTTGAGTTCAAACTCTTCCTCTGAATCATCGTCAGAAGACATCTCCTCATAGCTATCTTCCGTGTCTCTATTTTGCGAGTTGTTGTTGGAGAAGATAGCCCTTTCTTCCTCATCGTCCTCGTTATCTTTTTCGGAATCCACATCCACCTCCACCATCTCGAGCTCTCCCTTTTTGTTCTCCACATTAACTCCCCAACCGCGAACAATGTTGGTGATAGCTTTACCGTAAGAATCACATCGTTTAATCAGAGAGTCCACAGCCTCGTATCCCTTTAGCTTCCGGATAGTAGTCTCCACCACACGTTCTCCAACAAGCTTTCGCTTCAAAGAGACTTTTTTTTCGCCAAAGTCAAACTCCTCGATTTGTTGCAGTGACCTGAAAGGCCGGTTATCAATTAAAGTCTGCGCCATAGAAGGAACGACACCTGCAATGTCGACGACGTCTCTCTTATTGGCACTGTTAAGAAAGTCCAAAACTCTCCCGTCAAACTCTGAGCTTTCATACTCCACATGTTCGGAAACGTCACTACCGTCATCATCAACATCTTCTTCTTCTTCGTCACGCAAAACCACAGCATCGTTCTGGGACAGCAGATCCTCACTATCGGAGAGAGAAATCACAGACGGTTTGTTGAGCAAACTAGAGTTATCAGAATCAGTATCAACGGCATCTCTGGCTCCTCTAACAAGTCGCCTTTTCCTTTTCGGCTGAACAACAGGCTCCTTCTTTGAGGTAACACGATATCTTTTCAGGATAGACTCTTTCTTATCGAGAATCACCTTAGACGAGATCAAGTCGTGATCTGGCTTGATTGGTGACGAAGAAGAAAGAACAATCCTTTGAGGAGATATTATTTTTGCAGTCCCTTTGGCCAGGGATTCTATACCCAAATCATCGCTATCACCTTCCAAATACTGGTGTCCTTTTGGCAGTGTTTTCAAGAAAGCTGCCGTTTCTCTGAGAGAGCCTTTGTTTTTCAAGGCTGAAAGAACTGTTGTTTGGCTTAAATGGGGAAACCGATTTTTCAGGGCTGTGAAGTTTCTTCTGATTTCTGAAGATAGCGCACCATTGGCAATTTGTGGTGATTTCAGATCATTTGTTGGCGAACGGGAAAAACCATTGCTACTTTGTGAGCTCTTGGGCGTGTATGAAAACCGTTCTCTGAGACTTGGCAATCTTGTGCTTATCTTCACAGGCGACGAATTCAGTGATGGCGTTTGTGAACTGACCGGAATCGGCGAAGAGTTTGGCACCTGGACCGGCGAAGCTTCTTCTTCAGCGGTAGACGCCCGTTTCTGGATTGTGATCTCCTCAATTATAATGCTATCGTCGCTCATTTTCAGCACGTGAAACGATGACACGATACAAGCTCTATTAACCCGTGACGGCTATTAGGTAGTTTGGAAGAGAATTCTTCTCAACGTAAAGTCCTGGGTCGCTAGGAAGATTAAAAAACGATGCTTCTTTGCTGAATTTCGCCATCCGTAGGAGATTAAATCTCACACAAAACGCGATCCTTTTTTTTTTTTTCGATCGTCTCCTTTGGGGAATAATTGAATTTTAGAATCTTCGCGTGCAGTGGCGTCGGTAGACGCGTCGATATGCAAATCGAGTAGCATTTTTACCCCATGAAAAAATAACCAAAATATCTATCACGTCTTTGTTTGAGCTGAGACCCTGTAATCCATCATGTTTCGCCTTCTTGTTTGCGGGTCTAATGGAAACGGCCAACTTGGTATCAGCTCACACGAGGATCTCAATGGTCTGGAGCCTGCTATATTCCAGAAATCCGATGGAAAACTGACTCCTCACATTGACTCTCGGCCAGTCAGTGTGGCTTGCGGAGGAAACCACAGCCTTGTGCTGTTGGAAAACGGATGTGTGTATGGGAGTGGACTCAATAACCATAACCAGTTATTTCACCAGGAAGAAGGTACCGATGTGTTCAAAAAACTCCCCATAGATGGCTTGTTCACAGCCGTGGTCGCCGGTTGGGAGTTCAGTATAATAGCTGAACGTTCAGGAAAGCTTTACGTTTGCGGGTACGGTCCAAATGGTGAACTGGGACTCGGCAAAGGTAATTCCTCAACTACGTTCATGCCTCTTGAAATACACAACAACACGGGAATCAAGAAAATGGCCTCATCAATACACAACACTCTTATTCAGTTCAATAACGGAGAAGTCTGGGGTTTTGGAAACAATAAAAAGACACAACTCTCTGCTGAATCCCCTAAACTAATATGGGAGCCTGTTTTAATTGCCGGTGTCTCAGAGGTAGTTCTAGACTTTGCGATCGCTAGAGACTTTACGGTATTTTTGCTTCAAAACAACGAGGGTCTCAGGTATCTTCAACTACGAGGTAAGGATCAGTACAAGATCAATGAAAAATTACAAACGATCAGTCGCGACAATTTAGAAAAACTCACGTCGATCGACGCTATGTGGACTTCTGTCCATCTTTTCCTCAAAAATAACAACCTAATGTTGAGATCATATGGGAACAACTCGCACGGTCAGTTGACCAGTCCTCTCCCGTTTGAGAAATCAGCAATTGGTAGCGAACACGGGCTGATAGTCTCGAAAAATACTGTTTTCGCCTGGGGTTGGGGCGAACATGGGAATTGTGGAGTCCACAAAGACGGAGATACAAGAACAACGTTTGATTATCTCAATCCTATCTACACCGACACTGCTCAGGTGGCGGACGTGTTTGCTGGATGTGCCACGTCGTGGGTCGTGGTTGAAATCCAAGACTAATTTTTTTTTACAAATAAATGTCTCCTCAGTTTCTTTCCCATATTCATCTGTGTCTGTGCAATAAATTGCCGACTAAAGATGGAAAATATGTACTGGGATATCTTTCTTGGTGTAGTTGTATCGATGGTCATGCAATTACCTGCGGTCGCTGACTCCAGTCACATGATTACCACAAAAGTCGACCGAAATCGATTAATGAGTTCTCGGCGTGACTTTCACCAACAGTTGAAGGTTATCATGACCGTCTTCTTTACTACCCAAACAATTTTGCACACAGCAGGTGCTATAGTCACGTGAAAACCGTTCCAAAGTCCTTTTGAAACGTCATTCACGAGAATACAAGCGATCCGGTGATGTGCTGCTTTCCCTAAAAGAAAAGTGCAGATTTTCAAGAAGAAAGAAGTGAATATAAAAATGTAAAAATCAGGACAAAAATTTTTTTCAAGAGAAACACTTGAAAAATTATTCAGAATTGGCAAATTCGCTCTCAAATTTTCAACCATATCGAAGCGTTAACAGTTTTATTATACAATGGTAACTTAACAAGTAGACAAGAATACGTAATTCTCAAGTAATACTCCTCCCAGTAACCCAGATTACCCTCTGACAGGGGATCTGTCCCTGTTCTTGCCAAAGTTGGGGAATAGATCCTCTTCTTCGTCTCTTGGAGGCCGTCTGTCGAACAGATCGCCTCCCCTCTCTCTCGACCTTCCACCACGTCTACCCCTACGTCTTCTATCTGGCTCGTCCCAGCGTCCTGAAATAACCAGTTTTCTGGAAGATTGTTGGTTGTCCGCAGAAATTTCGTCATCTCCTTCTTCAGAACGTCCGGTAATAAGGTCTGGACCGCGAGAGACATAACGTCCTCTGCGATCATCTCTGGATCTGTAATTTCTCTTCGGATGCGTTCTTTGAATTGGTTCAGGCTCTCCGTGCACCAAATAGTACCTCGAGTAATTTCTGGCATTTTTGACTTTACGGTCTCCGTAAATACTCTGACGGATTGAAAGTCTCACGTTTTGATCATTGAATCCTGGATCATTGCTGATATACTCCATCGCTGCTCTTTCTTCGCCGGCAGGAATGCCATCAGACACTTCAGAGAGGAAGTCCAACGCCTCAATGGCTGCATCAGCTTGTTCAAAAACGATGTTTATTGAGTGATCGTTGATCCACTCGAGACGGTAGTTGAACTTGGCATACTTTTCTCTGTTTTCAAACGTGAAATCTGGCTTCAGAAACGAGTCTATGTATAATTTGATGGCTCTTGTGTCTAATTCTTCAACTCCCTTCAACAAAAGTGAACCAGGTCTTAATTCTGTGGGGTCATGTTCGATATCTTCTGTGCCACTTCTAAACTCTTCTGCGTTATCTGTGCTGTCTGGCGCTGGTTCTGCCGTTTGTTCACCGCTGCCTCCAGCTTCTCCTGCGTGTTGCAAATGAGGTGGCAGAGAAACAGGCTCAATGTCCATTTGAACATCATCCTCTTCCGGAAATACGGTTGTCAGTTTGTTACCAAAGTCAGACATGTTGATTTGTGTCTTTTGGGCTGTTGATTGCTGTAAGAAACACGTTTTTGACATGTTCAACACCTCCTCATTCCCATCTTTTCAGTTGAATTATCATGTTTTCCAGCTTGGCGGAATAGTTTTTGCACAAGAACACGACCTTTTATTAGCTACTTTCTCGCCTATCAATTGATTGATACAAAGAAGGAGGAGCTACAAACACAGTACAGCCATTATACATTTCATTTGAATCTAACTAGTTTACATTGCTGGAGAATTGTGAGTCATTATTCCATCTTCTCATCGTCACCGTCCTTTTCATTGTCATTTGTAGTCTGTTGCTGTTGTTCGCCTACCCAGAGAACATTATTGCATCTGACAAACAACTCATCTCCAAGATCTGTCGTAGTATCTGCAGCCGTATCAATTTCCTTCACATCAGCATCCAGAAGAAGGTTCATGTAGTTGTCCACTGATAGAAGCTTGCCATGGTATTCAATGTTATTGAACTTGAGTTTGACAACGACTTGTTTACTCACAAGCGACTGAAGGTATGGTTTTGGATTTATCGGTTGAAACGACATAGTGGAGGGGAAGGTTGTGAATGATTGGATTGAAGGTTATAGAGGTGTGTTCTCTCCATGTATATATGATTTTTTCGGTTTTTTTTTTTTTTTTGGTAGCTTAGCTTTTTTTTTTTTTTGACCCGCAACGTGCTCCTTGAACCCACATGATCGAGTCCACGTGACTGGTTTATTTTAATTTCTTCTTCATTGAATTCGATTTATATAACAAAATAGGTCCGACAGATAACAGCCATCAAACCACGATGCAAAAAGTCCGAACTCTGGTTATTTTGATCTTTTTACATAGTACATCTATCTCTATAGCTCATCAGAGTATGGAACGGCATCGACGTCACCAACAACAACCAAGTTGAACTTTGGAACAGACACAGAAGACTTAGCAGAGGCAATGTCGACGGATTCGCCGGCCTCAGCGAGGATGTAGCTGGCCAGAGACTTGTACTTGGTCAAGTCGCTTGCGTTCTTGAGGAGCTTAGCGGTTTGGGAGAGGAGAGATGCAACCTCAGCAGCCGAGGAAGAGGTGATGGAAACGTAGAAGAGGGAGGCAGCATCGTAGGTGACAACCTTAGAGTCGATAGAAACCGAGATGGAAGACTGTGGCAAAGAAGACTTCAAGTAAGCCGACACCAAGGAGAAAGTGGAGGCATCCTCGACAGGGAGACCAATGACGGCGGAAGTTGGGCCAGCCTGTCTGATTCTGGATTCAACACCAACGATGGACTTTGACTCGACTGGAGTAGAAGAACCAGTTGGGAGCTTAGAGAAAGAAGATTCCTTGATGAACTGAGTGAGGTCAGACTCGACAACATTGGAGGCAATAACCTCAACGTTACTGTCCAAAAAGACAGACTTAGCGTAAGAAGCAACGTCCTCGGAGGTGTATGACTTAGAGCCATCATAGTAGAGTGGCTTACCGTAACCCTTTCTGAAAGAGACGGCATGCAACTCTTCGACAGCCTTGAACGCAGCAGAATCGGCAGCAGTAGCAGCAGTAGCCTTGGCGTATGGGAGAGCAATCTCCTTCAACTCGTGAGGCTTGAAGGAAGTAGAGGTGAGGACGTCACCCAAGGCGTTGACAAAGTAAGGAAGAGACTCCTTGAGGAACTTGGTCTCGAGAACGATGCTGTCTCTGGTGACGGAAGCCTTGTACTCACCGCCCAAAAGTTCGGCCTCTCTCTTAAGTCTGAGACCGGTTTTGGCCTCGGTGTTGAGAAAAGCAGAAGAGGCCAACAAGTGGGCCAAACCTGGAGCGCTGGCCTTAGAACCAGCGTTCTTCACAACAACCTTCAAGGACGACACCTCAGAACTTGGTGCCGAGACCGTGCTCACCTTGACGGCTCTTGGAACGGATGTGGAGAAGGATCTGGAAGAAACTCTTGGAAGCATTGTGGATCTCCTTTATATCTGTGATGTTGTGTCGCTTAATCAGGAACAAACAAGACGAAGGGTAAGAGAGTTATTTAGGTTTACTTTTATTTTTCGCACAATTGAATATTGTATGTATCCCATTGGTCTGGAAAATTTCGAGCAAAAAAAAAATTGGACGGGGCGTGGCGGGCCCGCGAGGGAACGTCGGGGCCCTTGGCAGGGGGGGAAAAAGGCTGCGGCCCACCACGGCGAAGTCCACGGCGGACGTTTAAACGTTTCATGAGTCGTTGAGGGTTAGTCGCGGGGACAGGCAGATTTTGAGCGTACAGGGAGTTTGTGTGGACCTCCAGTGGTAGTCTGAGCGTACTCATTTTGTGAGGTATGATTGCTAGGTCAGATGGTTGTTGGTTTGTTCAAGAATTGGTGTGGTTATAAATTATTCAATTCTGATTGGTTGAGGGGGTGAAATTTTTTAGCTGGTGTAGGGGTGTTGTGGTGCAAAAGCTAGTTGGTAGAGCGACACGGTGCGGCGCGGTGCAACTGGAGAAGTTACGGGAGGTGGAAAAACGACGCGAGACTAGGGACGAACGACAAGTGAGGGATGAGGGAGGGAAAATCAAAGAAAATAAGGAAGGAGAGGCCATGGTTGTCAACTAGGGGATTGTTGTAAATTGATGATTGAGTCATAATCAAATGAGGAAGGACAGGATTGTTCTGTTTACAAATTTCCACTCTACTAACGACTCGCTTCGCTCGTCGTTTTCGGAGGGTCACGTGATCTCACAATTGAAAAAAAATCTACAAAAAAATCTACAAAAAAAATCCAAAAAAAATTTATCAACAGATCATTACCTCCTTTCCCTCGGGCACTGCTTCGAATCGCAAATCCACGCCATGACTACGCCATCGCAGCTCCCATTGTCTGCGAAGACACAGTCGCCACAGTCTTTTTTGTGCACCAAGGCGCTAACGTTGCTCCTGGGCGAACAGGCAGCTTACGTTTACGCTGTTTTGGTGAACCACAACAGAATGACGTTGACTCAGATCGTCAAGTTTTCGGGACTCAAGCCACACGTCGTGAAGAAAATTCTGGTTTTGCTGGTGCAACTGAATTGTGCGGTTTATTATAAAGAGACTAATTTGGTCACGGGACGCACTTCTGTGTTGTATTTCCCTAATGAAGAAGGAGTTCACAAGCTTATCAGTGCTGGTGATATAATCTCACATGTGAGGCGCGGATACTCTGAATTGCATGCCACCATTGTTCAAAACATTTTGGTCTCTGGACATTTGGCTATTGACGATTATTTGGCTTCTTTTGATAAAAAATCCGAGATTCAGGACATTGAAATGGCTTTTTTCCATCTTGTTACTGATAAATGGCTTGTTCCAATTAACGAAACGCATTTTCAAAACAAGTTTGACATGTTTTTGGAAATCTACCGTCGTGAGACACAAACTTTCAACGCCGAAAATAGAGGGAAAGTGGTTTCCCAGGCAAAAAAACTGGCGGTGATCAAAGAGGAGACCCGTCGTAAGTACGAACAAATGATAAGCAGCGATCGTTTAAGCTCTCAATTGTTTGCTTCCCAATCCTCAGAATCGTTTTTCCGCAAAGTTAATTCGAAAATTCCACTCACATTCAGTTACGACCGCTATTTAAAGCGTCTGAGATCGTTGCAACTCACTTCAGAAGCCCGACACCGAGTCGGAGAAGTCTCGGCAAAGCTGTACGCCTTGATCTTGAACCGTGTTGAGACCAAATCAAGGTCGCCACAAACGGCAGCCGCAGAGCTTGAAAAGTTCATGGCTGGAGTGGGTCAATCAACTGTGGGTCTTGATCCACATGCAAACGAGGAGCTCAGATCACGGTTGGAATTGCGTGACCAGGAACGTGGGTTCAACATTACAGTGAATGACGTCAACAAAGAACTGACGACTAACGGTGAAAAGTTTGGAATAAACGAAAACGATCTTCAAGGAACGATTTGTGACTCTTCGATGGAGAAGAAACGTCGTCGGGCTGATGACGGTATGGGAGGATCCAAGAAAATCAAGCTTGAAGTTTCTGATACTATAGCTACCATGAAGAAGCAATTTGAGGATGACTCTGATGTTGAAGAAGAAGATGTTGGTGGCGGTAATCGTTCCGGTGGTCAGGCTGATCCAAGCACTTTGACTGTTCTAATGCATCACCTGAAGCTTTTGGCATCGGATGATCGTATGCCATTGCTAATTGAGTCCGGAACAGGTCAATTTTATGTTCCGTTCACCAAGATTCAGCCACTTTTGGCAAGACACACATTCAAGCAGTATCTGCGGACGATATTTGGCTCTGAATCGCTCAAAGTTTTGAACTGTGTCGAGGAGAAGCGTCTTGTTGATGAAAAGGCAATCAGCAAGGTTGTATTAATGAAGGAGAATGCTGTTCGTAGTATCTTAGGAAAACTATTAAGTTTCCACGTTCTAGAAGCTCAAGAGATCCCAAAGACACAGGATAGGTCAGCTATGCGTGCGGTCTATGCGTTCAGGTTTAAGCCTCATGTTGCAATCCCCTTGTTCCAGGATTCATTAGTGTTCAATATGGGAGAGATTCTTGAAAGATTGGAGCAGTTAAAGCAGCAAAATAAGATCTTGTTGGATAAGATCAGCAGAGAGGATGTTCGCGGTAAGGAGCATGAGTTGCTATTGACTTCTGAGTTGAAGGAGTTGCAAAAGTTCTATGATTTTGAGAAGTTGTCGTTGGCAAAGTTTGCTAGGGTTGGAGGGGCTGTTGAGTTGTTCAAGTATGAGGGGACTATTTAGCGGAGCTGATGACAAGCGGTGCTTGAAACGAACAATGACTATTTAGTTGCTCTCAGTGAGTGGATCACATCTTAGTGCATCTCATTCGCTGACGTTTCGTTGGCTTTTCGTGGCTCCCTGTTGTAATCTAGTACCAAGTGCATAAAAAAAATATTACCGTCTACCGAATCGACGCGACGATTAATTCATTGCGTCGCTTCGGTGTGTCTATGTGGCTCGCGCTACGATAACAAAAACTCATCTAATCTTTTATCAAATCAAGGCCTGTCAAAACACATGAATTGATTCCCCTCTCCATTAATCTATTCCTGACCAATAGAACCCTACTTTACCCTTACTGTTCTATCTCACAAATTTCAATTGCGTGGTTCTGTGGTGTTCAGGCTCTGTGAACTGCAGATCCTTTTATTTGGCACAACGAACCAGAGGGCAAATTCGCTTTAAGGTACAAGAACCAACGATAGTCTACGGTGAGTCATCACCAACCGAGTCAATTCTCTCCTTAATATGTCCTCTCGGAAACCATCTCGGTTGCTCTCAGAGAAACAATCCGATAAGCTCGCTCAAATCATACAGAACTTCTTCATCAAAGCAGCACATGTGATTGTTCATACACGGTCAGAGTTAGAAACAGATCAACATGAAACCGGTCCACCAGGAAGTGTAGGTGCTGACATGGCAATGAGAAGCTCACTGGGTGTTAATAAACAGAACAAATGGTTCAATCTTGATTTGGACGATTACGAACTTCCGCGAGATGAACTCGTTCTATGGAAAGCTAGAGATATTTTGTCGTTGCCATCGCTGGTGGTGGAGACTTTTCTCGATTTACGCGGACTCGGCACAAGTCAGTCGCTTCTATTGGACGAATCTGCTGTGAAAACAAGCCGAAAATCAGAAATTGTTCTAGAAAGATGGCTAGTGGAGTTTGATATCAGTGAATTCGATAACAATAGTCTGGAATTACCTAGTGTTTACAAAAAAATCATTGTTCTTTTCCGATCACTTTATGTTCTCGCAGGCTTACTTCCAGCTTATAGGTTGAGGAGTCGGCTGGTGGGTCCCAAAATGAAAAGCATTGGCTCAATGAATGTTTCTTGTCGGATTCTCGATGGGTCGAAACCAATCACATCAAAGGGAAGAATTGGATTGAGCAAGCGTCTGGCAGGGGACGTAGTTGATCCTGATGTTTCGGAGAGTGGTCATTTGAAATCGCGGCGTCTGGAACCCGTTCTTACGCCAATTGGTGCGTTGAGAGTATCTGTTTCGTATCGTCGCAATTGCAATTTCCGATTGAGTGATAACGAAGAGGTTCTGTCGCCGCAGTTTCTCTTGGCTGCAAAGGAGAGTGAGATGGAGCGGGAGCGGGAGCATGAACAGGATCATGAACAGGAGCAGGAAAGGGAACAAGAACAGGACCCTGACGAACCTGTTCAAGATACAGACCACCATTCTCCAGGAAGACGCTCCTCAACCCGCTCCATCCAACTATTCAAAGTAGGTTCTCTCAATTCTTCGTCATCTCCACCAGGAGGCCCTTACATCGCACCCAGTGTTTCCTCATTCAGCACATCCAAACCGATCCCGGTGACACTCAACAGGACCAGTTCGAGTGCATCGCTCGTGGCAATGCTGCGGCAGAATAGAGAATCACTTCCCAAATCTATTGGATCAGTGACGCTTGCAGGGACATCAGAAATCGCTCCACACGGAGTTTCTGCTGGATCACGTAAGTTTTCTTCATCATTTGGGTCTCGTTTCAAAAACACATCGAGCAGAAACAATAGTTTAGATGGTCAATTAGTGAACAATCCAACGGCAGCAAATAATCCAATCCTACAAAATTTCAAATCACGCAACAAATCTCCTTCCCCTTCGGCTATGGTATTCTCAGCGGGGTCTCCAGGCCCAACAAGCTCAATATATATGGACGATGATCTCGACAGTTTTGTTAAAATGCTAGATTCAAAGCCAGACCTGCGATTCTCGTCCAACTCTCCGTCATTATACGAAGAATCGCTAACCAACTTCAAGAACTTACAGAAATCAAGCGACTTTTTCCATCTTGATTATCAACAACAGTTGTTCAAGAAAAATTTCTCCATTGAAAGGTCAAGACATGGTTCTGTTTCCTCAGTTTATTCACCTTCATCACACGCATTGAAGCCCGCCCAACCTGCTGCAAACGTGACTCCGTCGCTCACGTACGGAAAGTTCCATCCGGTTTCGACTTCACCATCAAACTCATCGTTGGCCAAAATCTTGAGACGCAACTCGTCACCTTCCTCTGCATCAGCAGGAACGGCTACTGTGCATACCAACGTGCGCAAATTGACGGGTTCTTCGCAGCGCACGAACACGAATTCCAGTAACGGTAGTCATAAAGCAGTCAATCCGGAGTTGCTGAAATTACGTTCGTTCAACCAGGAGGTGTTTGAGTCGGACGATGAGGACCATGCCAACGGGATTGCACCGCTTTCGGCTGGTGTGAGGTATAGGACGGCTGGTACGGGGACTGCAGAAGATGATGAGGATGATTTGTTGTTTGCAATGAGTGATATGACGTTGGCGAAAAATAATCAGGAGTATTAACGACGATCGGCGAGCAAATGGCGAGCAAAATGAGCCTTGTGATTCGTGATCGGTCGACCATGCGAGCTATCTCACAGTCATCATTTCATCATATATCTATTACTACACCCATTTCCATTTGAGACAAGCGCCAGCCAAAGTCGAATCTTTCATCGAGCAAAGCGAGTCGCAAAGAAGATGCAAAAGGAGCTCATGGCCTCGCTTTGCTTGTTACTCGCACATTCATAATTTATTAAATCATTGCATCCAGCAATGTGTATACTGTTACTGTTTTAACTTCAACTTGAGTTGACAATGTTTATTATGCTATAGTACTTCAACTTTTCATTGTACTTATATCTCTCCAACATCAATATTGGCTCGATTCGCTCGTCACATGGTAGCTAAAGCCCCCCATCCTTCCGCACTTCCTGGGTTCAAAAACACTCCCCTTTGGACTTCTCTAACTTCCCCTGAACGAACGTAAGCCCTGCTCAAATCCTCCGCATTGGCACTGTTAGACTTCAAACAAACATTCAGAAACATATTTCCATCAAGATGTTCCCATGTATTTGAATCTGCTGGGAACAAAAATGCATTTCTTTGCCAGATTTTCTGATCTTTTTCACCCATTTGACGTCCAATTTGTTCTAATAAAAATGGAATGCTTCCAAACCTGTCGCCAACTCTATCTTCCAAAGGTAAGTTCTCGAGCTCTTCTTTCACTGCAGGAAGATACTCTTCAAGATTCTCCACAACCGAAATTGCAGCCACCGTCAATGCCACAACAAGTGCACTGCCATAGCTTCCAATATAGTTCAGTAACTCATCAATTGCAGCTTGTTTTGCTTCATCGCTTTCACAGGCATACAAAACTTGAGAAATCAAAACCACGATCCGTTTGGAATCCGGATAAGTCTCTAAAATCTTCTTGAACTCTTCCAATGAGGAATCAACGTCACCTTGGAAGAAATTAGCGAGTCCCAAAACAGCAAGAGAGGATAAAATACATTTCTGGACAGTATCTGATAGCTCTTGTGTCTCCTCCAAAAGTTCTAAGACGCTTTGTGCAGTCACCAATGCTGTGTCATAGTCCCTGGATCCGAGTTGCAAGCGTGCCAATTGTGTTCTGGCAACACAACAACTTACAATGTTCTTTTCAGTATTCAAATCCGCTTCTTCGAGTAGTTCACAAAGAGAAGAAGAATGAGAGATACCTGAACCGAAATCGCGAATACGCTCCTCCAAAATGGTAGCAACTTTCAATGCCAGCTCATCCTGTGGTTGGTACTTCAAATAGTTAGAAATAGCCAAACTGGCCACGTTCAATTGCTGAACTTTATCCATCTCCCGTTCGTCTGTGCCGCTTCCAACAAGACGACGCGCAGTCGACAAACTGTACAACAACATCGATAGCGGACTACCACCATTGGAGATCACGTGTGCGTGTGTCAACAGTTGCTGTGCCGATTCAGCGCTGCCTGCTGCCTCCTCAATCAAGGCACGGCCAGCCCAGCAACTTGGATTCGAAGGGTCAACCGACTGAACGCGGAGGAAACACTGGTTTGCCAGCTCCACATCGTTGTAATGGAGGTATAGCACTGCGAGATTCAGCCATACAAGCGGATCACGTGGCGACAACGCCGATGCTCTAATAAAACAGTGTTGTGCTGCCTTAGCGTTCTTGGTGAGTGACGCTATTCCAAGAGCATTCCAATAGTCTGGATTACCACTTTCGAGTTGAATCGCATCACGCAACGTACGGATAGCATGTTCACGTAAAGATTCCACGCCAGAACGTTCAAAAGCAATCGTATATGCTGTTCCAACGTTGTAGAAAGCAGCAGACCGCAACAACCGCGATGGAGACACCTTTTCGCAGCACTGGAGAGCTTTCTGAGCCGCTATAACATCGAACAGACACAACTGGCGGACAGAACTTTCATCTATCCATTCATCAAAACCATCAGTTTCTCCGGTATCAATCATCTCCTCCAAAAGGCCTATTGGAGCCCGAGAAACGTGAGATTCAACCTGTAAAACGAGCCTCAAAAGCTCCGCAAGACACCGCCACAACGAAACCGATTCCTTATCCAGCTTGAACACAGAATGAAGTACAGAAAATGCATCCGAAGCAGTGTCCTTTGACCGTGAAATGTGACCACTTGCAATCTCTCCGGCAGTCTTAGTCACTAGAATCTCAGCCAGTTTTGTCTGAATACACAATTCTGAAGGACGACGTTGTTCGAGATCACGAAGAAGCGTCACACCCTCTTGAAACTCACCCAATTCGCCCAAAACAACCGCCAACATGTACGATGCATGCCAGCTTTCTGGATCCAGCTCTAGCGATTTTTTGAACACCTTCAAGGAAGCATCAAGTCTGCCTCTCGCCAGATATCCTTCCCCAAGACCTATCCAAGACTCGAGATCGCTAGCATCATTGCGTAAAGCATTCTGGAAATATTCAATGGCTTTTCCATCATCCTGTCTTTCAAGGGCACAACATCCCAACATCCGATATGGCCACGAAGAGTCTTCTGTTTCATTCGATAATTCACGACGACCTTTCTCAGACCCAATAACACGCTGACAAATGATATCAACCATCTCCCAATCACGATTCTCACTCAAATCCCGAACAATCTCCTTGGAAGCAAGCAAATCGCCCGGATTCAACTCAAATGCCTTGTAGAAACACTTGAGAGCACGAGACTTGTTTCCATAAAACTCAAGATATATCACACCAAGAGAACAGTATGCTGGTGCAAGGAACTTAGACTGTTTCAACGATTCAATCAAACACTCATATGCGTTCTTGATTGCTATTTCCACCTGTTTTTCATCCATTGATTCCTTTTTTGCTCGAACTTCAATCAAGTGAGACTCGGCAATACGCCACAACGAAAGAGCTCGAGACTCAAATGAATCTGCATCTGAGCCATCAAGAAGTTTCACGGCTTTTCGCAGACACTCCCGACCGGTCTCGTATTCTCCCAGATGAACATTACACCACCCAAACTCAACAAGAGCACGCACATTATTTGGTGATTCTTTTAAAACATCACCCAACAACTCTGCGGCCGATTTATATTTCTTCTGCTCAACCAAAATCAGCCCTTTACCAATCCTGGCTTGGAAATCCTCGGGCGAGTTCGCCAAAACCGAATTGTACAACTTCAAAGCTTTGGTGAAGTTTTTTGGAGACTCGTGGTAGGTATAAACAGTGGCAAGTGCCAAGAAAGACTCTCTTTGCGTGTTTGCTAGACCCACAGAGCTGCGCTTTGTTTCCTGGGAAATGAGTGTCACAAGTCTCTTTGCATACTCAAGAGCAGTTTCGTACTCGTTCGAATGAAGATAAAACGCTGTGACGATCCGGTGTCCAAGAATTGATCCGCTGGCAGCAGTGATTCCCTCTGTCATCAACTCCACGATATCTGAAGGCGAAAACGCCTCACCAGCAGACTCTTCCTGTGCTGCCTCTGACGCAGGAACCACCCCTTCGACGCTACCCTCTCCTGTTGGTTCAGAAACTTCGTCAACATCCTCCTCAGTGGTGGCCTTCTTCTTGAGATGAACCTGTTTGTTCCTCCGTCTTTTCTTCTTCATTTTTTCGTCAACTTTCAAATACTCGGCCACTCTTCTTTTATCAAAAGGTGAGATTTCAGAGTAAAGAAATGCGTATAATACGGCACCAAGTCCTACATTCCCAAACAGTTTAATGTAATCTGTCAATAAACCAAGGTCAAGCTCCTTCAAAGATGGAAAATCTAGCCAGTCCAGGTATAAATTCCAAGCCAATAGTGACGGATTCTTCACCACCACCATTCCTTGACACATATCATAAACTTGAGCATAAAGATCATTTTTGGCATTGTCGGGACTGCATTTCAGCATTTCGTACTTGTGGGTCAAGAGTCTGCCCTCAATTTTCCTCCGATTCGTATCATCATGACAGATATTGATATATGACTCAAATAATTGCGGTAGTTCCGATTTTTCATAATATGACCAAACAATCGAATTGTATCTTTTTTGTTGGTCAGGATTGAAACTCTTTGTCATTGTCAATTTTGACTGAGAAATCTTCAATTTGCGCTCTGACTCCTCTCTCTTTTCCACAATTTCAATTAGAGCCAGCAAAGAGTTATCCGGTTTGTTCAACATCTCTCCAATAAGGTCTCCTAATTCTGACCCTGGAATGATGTTTCGGAGATAAAATTCCTGTGCTTCACTTGACCGTTTAAAGTTCCTCATATACGTTTTCACCTCTTCTGTCACCTCTGATAGGTTATCTTTATGTTCTATAAGAACTCTAGCGTATCCCGGCAATGTCTTGAAAAAATGGCCGTAATCGGAGCTTTTTCTCAAAATCTGCAGCACTCCTTTCCATGCTAGTAAATCATGTGAATCAATTTCAACAGCTCTCTCATATTCGGCAAGAGCATCGGTCTCTTTTCCAAGTGCTTGTAGAGCTTTTCCTTTGAATAAGCGAGCAAAATAGTTGTTGGAATCAATATCTTCAAGAATCTTATCACATAAGTATATCACGTGATCTGGGTCGTTATCCTTCAGCGACTGTCTTGCCGCCTTCAAAAACGGTTTTGCCGACATGATGAAGAGTTTAGCTGTCGTGAATTGAGTTGCGATTGATGGTATCAATACACAGGTTGTGTCAAGGTAAGAAAAAATATGGAAACGACAAGGGAAGAAAAAAAGTTAAGAGACCTCTATGGCTTACATCCTTACACCGGCACAGGCTATGTTTATTTTAATAATGTTTTGTTTACTTGAGCTGTTTGTTCATCATCTTTTGATATCGCCGACTACGTGTTTGTTTGTCATCGCCCCCTTCCCCCTTCCCTCACGAGTCAATTTCTGCCAATCATGAACTCCGACCAAATAACAGCACTCGTCAATCAGATGTCTAAAGAACAGCTTCAACAACTCAGAACGTTGTTTAACATCATAGATCAAGATCACGACGAGAAAATTACAGCCAAGGATCTTAAAACAGCATTCATGTCGGTTGGGACTTCAGATACCCCCGATGACGATGTTATAACACAGATGCTCAAAGATTCAGAGTCAGACGAGGTCACTTTTAACGGGTTCTTGAGACTCATCTGTGCTAGATATGGCCGATTCAGCAGCAAAAGTGAGCTGCAATTGGCATTTGAGCCGTTCCAGATTGACGGGAACGGTTGCAATGCTCAGGATATCAAGAACAACCTGCTTGAAGTGAGCAATAATGGCAGTTTAGAGTCTCCAATCTCAGAAAAAGAGATCGAACAGACTCTTCAGAACTTCAGCAAAGTCAACGATATCACGGGCCAATCGATTTTCGCCGCAGAGAAGTTCGTGGATAACGTTACACACTAAAATAACAATTATATCGAAATTTATTGAATGGATGGGATTCTTTTTTATTAGTGTAAATATACAAAGACGGAGATAATGGGTGTTGTGATGGTAGCGCGAAGACATCATTGATCAATGATCAGCTCGTCGACACTCCAATCCTCGTACGATCCGTCGGGAAGATATCTTCTGATAATGAGAGGAATCTTTTTTTGAGCGAGTTCCTTCATAGCGATTTGCAGCGGGTCGGTTTCTCCCTCGATATCAACAAGAACAGGAGCATTCATAGAGATTTGCAACGCTCTAGTTCCAAGAATTCTGGCCCTCTCGTACTTAGTCATGTACGGCGTAGTCGTTCTTTGGTCTCTAGGAATTGCCAGTTGCTTGATTTTCTTGCCAGCGGTAGCGAAGTCTGCGTCTGAGGGACCAAAGCCGCCTGTGATCACTTGCGCACCATTTTCTTCGCCAACTGCTTCTTCGTCGCTGAATCTTTCTTCGTCGCTGAAATCTGCAGCGCCATCGACGTCGTCGTATTTCTCGACTTTCGCCCGGTCATCTTCTCCATAATCCGCCATCTTGACTGCCCTCTCTCTGCGTACTCCCTGGTCGACCTATTGAATAATCTTTTGTATTGTGACATTTGGTTATCATTTCTAGGTTGGTTTTTTCCTACTGAGGAAAATTTTCCAAATCACGTCCGGGTAACTGCTTAGTTGACACAGCCGAGAAAAATAAATGAAAAAAAAAAATTATGCACGCACAAATCTATATAATTAACTAACTTGTTTCCACGCAATCGTATCTTTAATTTGGGCTCTGAAAACCACTTTTTCCAAACTATCGATCACCCACACCATGGAGGAACCCGAAAAGGACCTGAAACGACAGAAGAAAGACGGTTCAAAAACGCCGGAACGCAATTCCCGAACATCGACACCATCATCTTCTAGATCCAGCTCTCCTTCTCGTCCCAAAAAATTCATCTGCACTCACGAAGGGTGTTCGAAAGCATACACGCGGCCTTCTCTTCTTGATCAGCATCTTCGATCACATTCTAATTGCCGTCCGTACGCATGTGACGTGCCTGATTGTACAGAGAGCTTTACTCGCAAAGACCATCTACAGAGGCATTTACTCAAACACACCAGTAATGATGCCAAGCCACTACACTGTTCAGTGTGTAGAAAAGGCGTCAATTCGAATCAACACTTGCGCAGGCACGAAAAGACCCACTTTCGGTCGTTTGTCTGCCATTATGAAGGCTGTTCAGAGTCATTTTATAAGCATCAGTCACTAAAAGCACACATTAACTCAGTACATGATGCGCAGAGACTTACATGTTCTGAGTGTGGAAAAGCGTTTTCAAGACCAGGAAGATTGACTGAGCACATGGAAAAACAGCACACCGACCTTGCGAAGCTTGTTTGTGAGTATCCAGATTGTTTTAAAGCATTCAAAGTCTGGAGTGCTTTACAATTGCACATAAAATCTGAGCATCCAAAGCTTTCGTGCGAACTGTGTGGCAAAAAATGTGTTGGTCCGACAGGTCTGTCCAATCACATGCGCGTTCACGACGAATCGACAGTCATCAAACTATGGAAGTGTGTTTGTTGTGACGAGAAACATCTCAAGAAAGAGAATCTTATAAAACATTATGAGACATTTCATCCAGATCATGAAGTTTTAGCAGAATTGTACAAGAAGAAGGAGGAGCTTATTTTCGAGCCGCAAGCAGAGCCGCAAGCAGAGCCGCAAGCAGAGTCGCACATTGAAGAACTTTCACAGACAATTGTAACGAGCTCACATGCTACCAAGACATTCAACAAAAAACTCGAACAAGGTGGTATCACTTCTGCTCTGGATCTCGTTTTGAGCAACGTTGAAGAACGAACACTCAGCTGTCCGAAACAGCATTGCGATCGTATTTTCAAGAAAAATTACGATTTGAAAAGACATTTAGATTGGCACGAAAAGCAGTCGCTGCAGCTCGACATAAAGCTACAGGCTCTGTATGGAGAACGGGCTTTGGAGCTATCACGCAATAAATAATTCGCATATATTATAAAAATCGCATAGAAAAAAATTACTACAGTGAGCAATTCCCAACTATGTATGATTTCCCTTGGGGTTTTTGCGGGCATGCAATTTACCCCCAAATTGCCCAATTACCACATACCGCCTTCTATAAAACACCGAATTTTTCCAGAAAATCTGAAAGTATATTGACTTTAGTTCCTTGCTCGTTTCTGTCCCCTCCAAACATGTTGCGGTAGCGAAAGCTTCATCCGAATGTGTGACGGTAATAGAATGTGGAGAAAAAAAGCGAATTGGGTGGAGCACCGAGTTCGGATTTTGAAAACTTAATTAGAATGTAGATTGTATTCTGGTTTGAGGTCCAAGTACTCCCAGTGAACTCAACATCAACAGGCCAAAGCTTGATGATCATCCATGTCTGATCATTGCAAAAAAACTCTTGTCTTTTGAGGTGGTCAGAATATACAATTTTACTTCCATTTGGTACTTGTCAATGGCTTTAATTTGGGTCAAAACTATAGATCGATCGGTTATATGTATGCGGCTCAGAAACTTCTGAGCCGCACAGTGTACCTTTTTCGGTTTAAATTCGATGGTATCACATTTGGGTAAACGAGTAAAGTGGGCACCGTTCAAAGGGCTGTCCTTGGGGCCATGGACAACACAAAATGATGGTATTCAAACCGGACACCTTGCATCTTTGTGACAAGATTCCTCGGACAGAATGTAGTTTAACACACAAATAACTCTCAGTTTGGCAATGCAACTGAAATCCTTGGCTTTTGGTCTCGTTGCAGATGCCAGCATCGCTACTTTTTCAGACATCCAAACCGATCTCATTTCCAGAAAACTCTGGATCATCCATTTTGGAAAGACCTTCCGGTTTTCACACCACAAAGACATACCAGATGGCCAACTAATTAATTTGAAAACTTGATTAATGTAAGATTTGAGGAAATCCTCCTTATTTACATGTGACATAATGCACGTGGCTTTTTTTCTCAGTTCTACATTTTTTCTTCCGTCACTATGATTGCAAAAAAAAATAGAATATTTTGTATGCAAGTAGATTTGCTTTGTTAAGTCTCTCAGATAAGACCTCAGTCATGAATTCATACGCGCCAGCTTCAACTGTGGGCTCCCAGACTTTAATACAGCAGGCAAAACGGTCTTTGGACCAGGAAATTCCGCTCTACGATTCCAACAAACAACGAGACTTGTACGAATCGCTGGCAGAGCTGTACTCGATTGTGGTGGCGATAAACGTATTAGAGAAGTCGTTCGTGAAGGATAAGTTTGAAAGCAATGAGTCGTATTACACGAGCACGACGAATCGGCTTTTGCACCAATTGAATCTCATCCTGAAAGACGATGATGTGCACGCTGAGTATAAAGACATTGAGTCGTTCGTGAGCCGATTCGGGCTCAATTGCTCTTTGGCAGTTAAACGTATACAAATTGGAGTTGCTGCCGGTAGTGGTGCTGTTTCTGCGTCGACTCCTGATCCGTCAGGATCCGGTGTGGGTGCAAATGCTAGTGGGACTACTGGTAAGGCCATTGCGGAGGCGACAGGTTCGTTCATCACGCTCATGGATGCTATCAAATTGGACTACAACACCAAAGAGCAGCTCCATCCTCTGTTGGGGGACACGATTGCGGCCACTAACAAGATTTTTACCGATTTCGAGGGCCGTTCGAAACTGATTCAGTGGCTGATTCGATTGAATAATCTCAAAATGAACGAGTGTCTCGGTGAGGACGAGTTGAAAGAGTTTCTATGGGATATTGACACCGCTTACAAGGCCTTTTTCAGTCTACTGGCATGAACAAACTGGTTATCCTGAGAATTCGGAAAAAAAGGATCTTGTGAAAATGCGGCTACGCACACCTCGCACCGCGCCGCGAAATCTCACCAGCTTTTTTGTTTCTGTTCAAAGAATTCTATTGTTGATTAATAAAGTTTTGATGCGGAGACAGTAAAAAAACTTGTTCCGATTATAAACAACAGACATCCTTCTGTTTAGTCAAATGCTTTGTGAAGAGTACTTGTCATTCGTTCTGCTATGCTGAAAGTTCATTCGCTTCCCAATTTACAGCTCAAAACAAATGGTTGCTTTCAAGAAATTGGTACTGCCTTTTACGGCTCTTTTCAGTACTACTCTCGCCCTCATCCCGATTGAAATCAGCGGAAATCGCTTTATTAAGCCTGCCGTTGATGCTAAAGATCCCGGTGAAGTCTTCTTTGTTACAGGTCTTGATTATCAGCCAGGTGGGTCCTCAGGTTATCAAGATACCAACGATTATGATGTTCTTTCGAACGCTGAAAAGTGCTACAGAGATGCCTACGTTCTCCAAAACCTTGGTAGCACCAACGCCCCAGTCAATGTGATTCGTGTTTACACTGTCAACCCGGATATCAACCACGACGAGTGCATGTCGATCTTCAATGCTGCTGGAATCTACGTTATTGTGGATGTGAACTCACCCCTTTCGGGCGAATCTCTAAACAGAGCCGATCCATCTTCGTCGTACAACTGGTGGTATTTGAACCGTGTTTTCAAGATGATCGATGCTTTCAAAAACTATCCAAATTTGCTTGGATTTTTCAGTGGAAATGAGGTGATCAACGACGATACTTCTGCTTCCATCGATCCTAAATACCTCCGTGCCGTTCAACGTGACATGAAGCAATACATTGCCCATAACGCGGACAGAGCAATTCCGGTCGGTTACTCTGCTGCTGACGTCACTACCGATGGTCTCAGAACTGCAACTTTTGAGTATCTTCAGTGCAACATCGATGGTGATGAGGACGACAATTCCAAGTCAGATTTCTTTGGTATCAACTCGTACGAATGGTGTTCGGGTACTTCCACGTGGGCTACTTCTGGCTACAGCATGCTCAATTCCAGTTTGGCAAACTCATCCATCCCTGTTTTTTTCTCCGAGTATGGTTGCAACAAGAATTCACCTAGAACATTTGACGAGGTTAGTGAAGGGGTTTACGGTGGACTCATTGATACTTTGAGTGGTGGTCTCGTTTATGAGTATTCGGTTGAATCCTCTGATTACGGACTCGTCGATATTGACAGTGACGGTAGTTTGACGCTGTTGACAGATTACAATAATCTCAAGTCGCAATTTGCAAACTCGACCATTCCATCGATCTCCTCAGACGATGTGGCTGATTCCTCTCTCACGGTTTGTAAAGCCGGTCTGATTTCCGATATTTCCTCCAGCTTCGACACCAACTTCACTCTTCCTGAGCAACCAGGCGGACTCGAAGATCTCATCCTTTACGGTGCCAACAACTCGAACATTGGTAAGATTGTGGATATCAAGATCAGAGCATCTAATTACACTATCTACGATTCGAGTGACAATGAAATCACCGACGCGACGATTTCTGTAGCCTCGAGTAACACCATCAACAGTCAATCAGGCAAGACTTCTTCTGCGTCTGCGTCTGCGTCCTCTACCATCAAAGCTGTTCCTTCTGCTACGGGATCTCCTTCTTCTTCGGCCTCATCTACCACGTCTTCCTCGAGCCACAAAGCTTTGGCCAACCGCAGTGCTTCGATTCACGGTTTGGGTGCCCTTGTTGCTGTCGCTTTGTCAATTCTCGTCTAGGGAGGGCTGTGGTTGTTTCTTTATGTCCCGCTTTAGTTCTTTCGTTTTTCCCCCGTTCTTTTGTATACAATCAATCAAAAAGGCTTCATGCCATGAAAAGTATCTTGATTTTCCGCGGTCCCTGGCTGTCGCCCTAATTTTGTAGCCCCTAATTTTCGCCGCCCTTTTTTTTTTCGCTCCACTAGAATCAAAAATACATTTGAAAAAAATAGCATTTCATCTGTTGACACTAGTACTCACTGCAAATCCATCGCCAAACAGCACATATCCATCATGACAAAAGCTTTTGAGGCCGTTCTCACGGCATTCATTGTGTCCGCTGTTTACTTCACTCTTTTGGTGGGCGTGGTTCCGCTCCCAAACATCGTTTCACATGAAATCTTACCTGTGGTCCCGTGGTGGGCGTTGGTGACGTTCGGCTGCTACGCCCTCGGCACGCTAGGCCATGGAGTTTACACATTCAAGGACAAAGAAGAGAAATACAAGGAACTACTGGCAGAAATTGATGAGGCCAAGGTTTTTTTGAAAGCCAATGGAGTGGACGTTGAATGAGATTATCATTTCCAGTTACGGAATTCTTTAGTGGACGTGAAGTGATTCAATCGCAACCAATCGTTTCATTGCGAGAGGAATTAACCAAAAACAGGATCTTTAGTGCTATATATGTCTAATACACGATTCTAAGTATAAACAGGTTGGCTAGGCGCGGCCGATTGCGGTGGTGGCTGCTGCGATCGCGTCTCTTGAGTCTTTGACTTTTTCTGCTTCTTTTTCTTCTCAAAGTTAGCAAAAACTTGCAGTCCAAGTGGCATCTCAACAGCCTTTTCATTCACACGTTCGGTCTCTTTAAGTTCAGTGGGGATGTACTTTTCTGGCAAAAACGATGGAGGCGGATCAAAATCTGTTGGCCATTTCTCTTTTATCTCAGTTTTCTGATTCATCAAAGCTTCTGCTGCCTGTTTCGTGTGTGACTTCCACTCTTGTAGATCCTCTTCAAACAGTTCCCAGACGCAATTAACACATCCACTCATACAACAATTGTCTGGTTCAACTGGTCTTTTGGGCACTGTAATGCCTGCAATGTTGCGGCTGACCGCTCTGTATGAAACGTCTCTTCTAGATGACTTGGATGACTTATTTTTGCCTGAGTAACCAAAGATTGTATCGATATCTGGATTGTCAGAGTCCTTCCTAGCCCTTGTTTCGAATGTGAGTGATTGCGTTTTTAGGGCCTCTATGTCAGACTTGCCTTCTCCGCTCTTTGACTTCGCTAGAAGTTTATAGAACTCGGTTTTCCTGCTTGATTTGGTGGATAGAAATCGTCTAGCTATTGGCCACATTGAGAGGGGAAGTATGGTGTGAGGAATCCGATAACGAGGCGGCTTTGCAAGTAGAATGAGATACCCTCTTCAGTTCTCTTCTCTATAATGAAGTGCTGTTGAAGTTTTTGTTTGAGAAACGGATACGGGAATTCAGCAACTATATGATAATCGGATAACCAAAATTTGAAAGGTCTTTTCTTTTCTCAATACATTTTTTTTCTACGCAATAAAAAATAATAATTTAACCACTTCTCACTCTCCAAGTGGCAAATATCAATTCTATAACCATAACAAGCGGATTACCACCAATTGAGAACTGAAAAGTACAAGATCAATACAATGGCAATAGTAAGTACAACCAATTCAAAGATGAGGAGAATTAGATCCCAATTGTACTAACATTCGGCGCTATTGTTAGGTAATCAGATTTAGGTCCAAAGATGGCATGTTGAGACTCAACACAGACGCTTCAAAGCTATTTCAATCGATGATCGATGAATTGCAGCAAAAGTTACCCTCCATGGATGTCGAGTCTTTAACTATATCCAGTAAACCGGGCGAATCCGGCCAAAAAGCGTTAGAAATCAAAGATCAAACCGTTGGAGGGCTCAACTTGAAACATGGTGATATGCTCTATTTGGACTACGACAAGTCGACAGTAACTGCAAATGCCACTACACAGGCTGGTTCAGGTACAGCAGCATTAGGCGCGACAGTCACTATCAACAGCAAGCAGGTTCCAGCAAGAAAACAGCTTGATATCGATGAAGTCTTAGATAAGGAACAAGGGTTGATACCAAGGAAACGTACATCGCTATGTCGACACACAGACAAGGGAATGTGCGAATACTGCTCACCACTTCCACCATGGGATAAAGGTTATCAGGAGGAGAAAAATATCAAACACATTTCGTTCCATGCGTACGTGAATGAGCTGAATTCGGTGGCTAATAAACTGGAATCGGGTTCATCATACGTTGCACCAATCAGCGAGTCTGACTTCAAAATCAACAAAAATTGTCCTTCAGGACATGATGCTTGGCCGCGTGGAATCTGTTCCAAGTGTCAACCTTCTGCAATCACGCTGCAAAGACAAAAGTTCCGGATGGTGGACCACGTGGAGTTCCAAGATAGCGAGATTGTGAACGATTTCATCAACGCGTGGCGTTTGTCTGGAGCTCAGAGGATTGGACTGATGTTAGGTACATACGACAGATACGACAAGGTTCCATTGGGGATCAAGGCGAAAGTAGAGGCGATTTACGAGCTTCCGCAGACTGATCAAGAAGACGGAGTGGCTTTGCAAAGTTGGGAAGATGAACAGAACGTTCTTGCCCTTGCAGAGGAGCTTGGACTAGTTCCTGTGGGAATTGTGTTCACTGATCTCGTTGATGCTGGAAGCGGAGACGGGTCTGTGATATGCAAAAGACACCGAGATTCGTTCTTTTTATCGTCTTTGGAGGCCATTTTTGCAGTAAAATGGCAATTGAAATTCCGCAATGTGTGCAAGTGGTCACAAACTGGATTTTTCTCTTCGAAATTTGTCACTTGTGTGATTTCAGGTAACACTAGAGGCGAGATTGATATCGAGGCGTATCAGATCTCAGAGAGTGGTGAGGCCCTTGTTAAAGCTGATCTGATTGCCCCAACGACGCATCCGAACGAGGTTTACATTCAAGAACAAAACAGTGAACGGTATGTGCCGGAAATCTTTTTCCAACGAGTGAACGAGTATGGATTAGAGGTTAAACAAAGTGCAAGCACTAGTTTTCCGGTGGAATACTTGCTTGTTTCTTTGACGCATGGATTCCCTGAGCAATCGTCACCACGGTTCCGTAACAGAGAGTTCCCTATCGAAAATCGTGGTTACATTGGAGAAGGACAAGAACCTAACGAATTGCAAAAGTATTTGAGAGGAGCTGATTTAGGTGAGGCATTGAGCAATTTCCATGTTTTAGTTTACTTGGTCAAGCTTGACGTTCTTAGCGGTGCTGAGGTCTCCCTAGCAGCGCGTTGCGCTTCTAAGAATGCTGAGGAGTCTTCAAAAGCTGTTGTTGATCTTCTAAGTAGTGCTGGATGGCAGTCGTTGCAAACAATTTTGTCGTTCGCTTAGGTAATACTTCTAGAATTTTCTTGAGTTTTCCACTATTCTAAATAAAATTTTTCAAAAGTTGATGAAGTGAAAAAAAAAATAAGAAATAAAGAAGGCAACTTCGACTTATTGTAGGTTCTTTCCCAGCTGATAAGTGCTAATAGAATCATTTTTTAGCAATAACTAGCGAAAAGAATGTCTACTCCATTTGGTGTTGATTTAGGAAACAACAGCACTGTTGTTGCTGTTGCTAAGAACAGAGGAATTGATGTGGTTGTGAATGAGGTGTCTAACCGTTCTACACCATCTGTTGTCGGATTCGGTGTTAAGAACCGTTCTATTGGTGAATCCGGTAAAACCCAACAAACTTCAAACCTTAAGAACACTGTTGAGAACTTGAAGCGTATTTTGGCATTGAATGCTGATTCTCCAGACTTTGAAGTTGAAAAGAAGTTTTTCACTTGTCCACTTATTGAGAAAGATGGTTACGCTGCAGCCAAGGTTAGATACTTGGGTAAACAAGAGGAGTTCACTTCTACTCAACTTGTTGCTATGTACTTGAACAAATTGAAGGACATTGCCACCAAGGAAACCAAGGGTAAGATCACTGATATCTGTTTAGCTGTTCCAGTTTGGTACACTGAGCAACAAAGACGTGCTGCTGCCGATGCTTGTCAAATTGCCGGCTTGAACCCAGTTAGAATTGTTAACGAAGTCACTGCTGCTGCCGTTGGTTATGGTGTTTTCAAGACTGATCTTCCAGAAGAAGAACCAAAAAAGATTGCATTTGTTGACATTGGACACTCTTCTTACACCGTCTCTATCGCTGCTGTCAAGAAGGGAGAACTCAAGGTCCTTGGATCTGCCTACGACAAGCACTTTGGTGGTAGAGATTTCGACAGAGCCATTGCTGAGCACTTTGCTGACGAGTTCAAGGGCAAGTACAAGATTGACATCAGAACTAATCCTAAGGGTTACAGCAGAGTTCTTGCTGCTGCTGAGAAGCTGAAGAAGGTTTTGTCTGCCAACACACAGGCTCCAATCAACATTGAGTCCGTGATGGACGATGTTGACGTTTCTTCTCAACTTTCTAGAGACGAGCTTGAAGAGATGGTTCAACCATTGTTGGCTAGAGTCAACGTTCCAATCGAATCTGCTCTCAAGACTGCTGGTTTGACTGCTGAGGACATTGACTCCATTGAAGTTATTGGTGGTTGTACCAGAGTTCCATCTGTCAAGACCAAGTTGGCTGAGATCTTCGGTAAGCCATTGTCTTTCACTTTGAACCAAGATGAGGCTATCTCCAAGGGAGCTGCTTTCATCTGTGCTATGCACTCTCCAACCCTTAGAGTTAGACCATTCAAGTTTGAAGACACCAACAACTTCTCGGTGACCTACTACTGGGTCAAGGACGCTGAAGATGCTGATCACCTTGAAGTTTTCCCTAAGGGAGGTCCATTCCCATCCACCAAGCTCATCACTTTATACAGAACTTCTGACTTTGAGATTGAGGCTAAATACACACACCCAGAAGAGCTTCCTGTTGGAACCAAGCCAGAGCTTGCCAAGTGGAAGATTTCTGGTGTTGAAGTTGCTGAGGGTCAAGACTCTGCTATTTGCAAGTTGAAGGTTAGACACGACCCATCCGGCTTCTACACTATCGAGTCCGCCTACATTGTTGAGCAACAGGAGGTCCAAGAGTTGGTCGAGAACCCAGAGGCTAAGCCAGAAGACGAGCCAGTGTACAAGACTGTCAAGAAGCTCGTCAAGACCAAGGATTTGACAATTTCTTTTGAAGGACACTCTTTGCCAGAGAGCGCCTTGGGTGAGTTCTTCGAGAAGGAAGGTAAGATGGTTGCTGAAGATAAGCTTGTCGCTGAGACTGAGGACAGAAAGAACGCTCTTGAGGAGTACATTTACGACCTCAGAGGAAAGTTGGAAGAACAGTATGCTGACTTTGCATCTGAAGAAGAGAAGACTAAGTTGAGCAAGATGTTGACCGACACTGAGGAGTGGCTTTACGATGACGGTTACGACTCCAGCAAAGCCAAGTACATTGCCAAGTACGAGGAGCTTGCCTCGATTGGTAACGTTATCAGAGGTAGATACCTTGCAAAGCAAGAGGAGCTCAGACAAGAGCTTAGATCCAAGCAAGAGGCAAAGCAGGCTGCTGCTATGGCTGAAAAGATGGCTGCCGAGAGAGCTGCCAAGGCCTCTGGCGAGACCAAGAAGGACGTCGAGGGTGACACTGATATGGCTGATGAGCTTGACTGAAGGGTGGCTTTCTAGAGCTTGACTTTTGTCTTCAAGTTTTAATGAATCGTACATAATTATAACTTTGCTGTTGAGTGTGTTTAACCAATCTATGATTTATATAGTGTTAAAATTGGAATTAGTAAGAGAACGAAGAGTGAATGAAGAGCGAATGACGAGTGGAGTGAGTTGTGCAAGTCATGAGTAACCAAGATGTAAAGGAAGAAGGGATGGGTCGTACCTGAGTGAATGACTCGATACATATACAAAAAGACATGTTTAAGTAATTTGCAAATGTGACTAGTGAAGAAAAATTACTCTGAAAATCGTGCGACAACTGTTTTGTCGCTATCGAAATTTTGTTTCCCCTGAGAAGAGGCGAAGAGAAAAAATAAAACAAAGAAAAACCCATCAGTCAATTCTTGGCCTTAATTTTCTCTTGTTATAACTCACCATCCCCCGAAATCAGCATAAACCCTCGTATATTTCGTCATTTTTTGGCGTGAAAGTACCTGCTTTTGGACCATAAGCAGCATTTACGTCACCAGAGTTTGTTTTGCAGGCGTTTGATCTACAGAAAACATTGGGATTCACCAACAAGATCAACTCGACAAGACGAAAAACCGGGCCGTCAGAAAAGGCCTATCGGGTGCAGAAACAACAGCATCGTAAGGACTTAGGAGAAGACAGGTTGAAACGTCTTGCTGAGACGATGTCAGTGTCTCCCAAAAACGTTTCCAAGAATCTGGCGAAGAACTTTGCTAAAGAAAATGTGGAATCATCTACTATAGAACAAGGAAATACAACATCGAAGCTTTCTTTGGCATTCAAAAAAGTCGGTGAAGAGCAGTTGGATCCTCACGAGCACAACTTTGCTCAAGATGCTGAAATCTTGAAAGAAGTCACTGAAAAACTGACCAATCTGAAGGATGATGAACTGATAAGAGGATCTCAAGACCCAGCTATCTCTGCTGTTAAGCGGATGTCAATTTCAGATAACGCTTTGGAAACCGGTGAGTCAAAAGCTGCTCATTTGCTCCATATCCGCAGTCATGCGGACCCAGAAGACGCAAATAGCTCGGACTCGGATTCTGAGGTGGATCCAACAAATGAGGAAGATCTTGAAGATTACGTTCCTGGAGGATACCATCCCGCATATATCGGTGAAGCTTACAGAGATGGGAGGTATGTTTTGGTGAGAAAACTCGGTTGGGGTCATTTTTCTACAGTTTGGCTTGCAAAGGACACCGAAGAAAATAAACATGTGGCTATGAAGATTGTGAGAAGTGCCAAAAATTACCGTGAGACAGCGATCGATGAGATTAAACTACTTTCTAAAATCAACCACACAGACCCAGAACACCCGGGTCACGCACACCTGATCAAATTGTTGGATTACTTCGACCACCAAGGAGCTAACGGAACCCACATTTGCATGGTTTTCGAGGTTTTGGGTGAAAATCTGTTGAGTTTGATCCGCAGATACAAGCATAAAGGTCTTCCTATCAAATTTGTGAAACAAATTGCCAAACAAATGCTTTTAGCAGTCGATTTTTTGCATCGTCAATGTGGTATAATTCATACAGATATCAAGCCGGAAAACATCTTGTTGGAGATCGAAGATGTGGAGAAGTTGGTCAAGTTTTTGGAGGATTCTCAACGAGAACGTCGTTTGTTGAGACGTGTTTCTTCACGTTTGAAAAATGGTCTGTACGACCCGTCTGCGTCGTCATCTTTGTTAGAGACTGTGGAGGATAAAAGACAAATTCCGTTCAGAAAGAGCAGACATTCGCGACGTCAAACGCTGGTTACTGGCTCGCAGCCGCTACCATCGCCACTTCGTTCACGGTCTAATTCATTTTTCGTTTCTCCGCTCCAAACGTCAATTAGCAGTTTCGCCGGCAAAACTTCTAGTACTATTCCTATTGCACAGCCAACCCCTCATCAAGATCTGCAATCATTAATAGACAAAAGTTTCAAAGAGTCTGATCCGTTTGCTGTGGATCCGCCACAAGAGGATGAAATCGAGGATGACGATATGATTAAAGTGAAGATTGCAGACCTGGGAAATGCATGTTGGATTTACAGACACTTTACGGACGACATTCAGACGCGACAGTACCGTGCTCCGGAGGTGATTTTGGGATCTAATTGGGGGTGTTCATCAGACATTTGGTCGATTGGGTGTTTGATTTTCGAGTTGTTGACAGGAGACTATTTATTCGATCCAACTGAAGGGCCTACTTTCAGTAAAAATGACGACCATTTAGCGCAAATTATTGAACTTGTGGGTCCGATTCCGAAAAAAGTACTTGAAAACGGTTACCATACGAAACGGTATTTCCATTCGGATATGAAGACTCTTCGCCATATCAAAAACCTGAAACCATGGCCATTGGGAAGTGTTTTGATTGAGAAGTATAAGTTGAGCGAGACTGATTCGCACGAGATTACCGACTTTTTGAGCTGTATGCTTATTACTGATCCGAAACAGCGGATGGACGCTGCAGGATTGTCTAATCATTTCTGGTTGAACGACTGTCACATTGATGGATATATTGACAGAGAACCTGGAACCAGGGGAGAGGATATTGGAGCTGGTTGGTATAAAGAGGTGAAGAGACATCATTGAGGGTGTGGCTTCCACAGTGTGCTTGCTGTTTGTTGCTTGTATATCTTGAAAACCTGTATAATTTAGTTTTATTCCAAGTCTCAACGGCGATATTTGAAACGCATTTGAGAGAAAAAATCTGGGGTCAAAAAAAATAAAAACTTGGATTTTTAGATCTTTAAAAGTAAATAAACGAGTGAAAAAAAAAAAAAACACACAAATCTTAATGGTTTGAAGTGTTGAAGAAGTGTTCATCGTGGGATACATTGATAAGTTTAGTGAGAAATGACGTTACAGGAGACTAGATTGACAATCTACCGACTTTTGAAGGAGGAGTTGTTTGTCTCAGTGGATCTGATCGATGAACTAGGCACTTTTCTTCGAGACCCAGAAGTGCGGAATGATCCTGAAGTTCGAGAGCTTATACCCCTGGTGGTGAAGTATACTGGAGATCGATACGAATCAGGAGACGAAGAGGAAATGTTGTGCAAGCTGCTGCGTGTAATGGGAAATTTCGTGGCTGATTCGGATGTCAATAGAGGGTTAATCATTAAGGATGAAGCTTCCGTTGTTCTGTTCCAGCGTATGATCTCCCGTATTTCGGATCCAACTCAGTCATATAATTTCTTTGCACTTCATTTTTTGTTCAATTTGGTTTTGGATTGCAAGGAAGCACAGAAATTTGTTGCGAATGACGGGGAAATATGCGGTTATTTGGTCTCGTTGTTGAGTAAGACTGATGATGAGGACCTTAAAGATATTGCTACCAATATTTTAGAAGAATTTTCCAGAAGCGGGATTGATTCTTTGTGGAGCAAAACTTTACTAAATGAGTTAGTTGTTTTGCTCGAAAACACAAATTCAACTGAAACAGACAAGCTTGTGGAGGTGGTCAATAATGTTTCGCAACTGAATATCGATCTTTCGAACGATCAGAGCTCTATTTTTGCCTTAATTCGTCTACTGGAGACGGAAAATGGTGAGTCTGAGTGTTACACGTTACTAGTTGATGCAGTGATGAACCTTTCATTGAATCCAACAAATAAGAACGACCGACTTGAAGAGTATTACAAACTTCTGAGGACCAAAAAAAGTGTTGCTGCGATAGCCATGATCATTATGGGAAACTATGTGATATCTTCAGAACATCAAAAAACCGTGGCTAAGCTTGTTTTGCAAGATAAAGGGGGTGTCTCCGAGTTGGTCGACAAAATTGTTTTGTTTTCACAGGTCCCAAACCGTTCACGTTATCCCCAAATGCAGGCAATATACCTGTTAAACAAGTTGATTCTTGATTTTGATATTTTCCAGGAGTTTGTTGAGAAAAATCTCGTCCGCAAAATTATCACCTTGTTGAAAAGCGTTCATCAAGACGATACATTACAATCTCTTTACAAGCAAGTTTTGTTGTTGTATTTGACGTTTCTTTCGAGATTTATTACTGGATTCAGTGTTTTCAAGGTCGATATCGAAGAATCTCGACTTCATGAGTTGTACACAGAAATGTTGGAGGTCGAACATGGCAAAAAAGATGAGGTTTTGCGCGCTGTTTCGCTCGTTTTCGTGAAGTTGCTCAACGTGGCTCTGGAGCAGAACGTCGGTGACATTTCACAGATGATAACACACACTTTTCAAGCCACAGAGCCACAAAACACATTGGACTTCACGCTTGTTTCGGAAAAAGTGAAAACAGTCGGAGTTTTGGCATCACGAAAGGATATCTCCAACGAAGAGTGGTTCGAAAGCACATTTGAAGAGTTCGAAGGCGCAATTGCAAGTCTGAAACAACAAGAAAACATCCAGCAAGACCCACGGTTCAAGATTCTGGTGAACAATTTCCGATTTCTGTGTGGCAGAGTTGTTCAAATGGGTGAAAATGGGATTGTCAAAACAAGATGTGAGAAGGTTTTGCGTAATGGGGAATGTGTTTAGTAGTTTGAAATGTATAAAAGAGTCTTAAAAGAGTTTGAAAGCATACAAGTTGAGAGGAATAGAAGACTGGTCAGCATATGTACAAGAAGAGTGACGGAAATTGAAAATAAGATTCAATCCTTTTTCTCTGGTTTTTGCAGCTGGACTTCTGCGAAAATGCCGTGCCAGACGAGCTTGTAATTGTCCTGTTGGCCGTTCATCCAAGTACAAAGAATCTGGTTGTAAATGATGAAATAGTAGATTCCAAGGCCTGTGAAGATGTGCCACCAACCATGACCTTCTGTGAGAACACCAAGAGGAAGGCCGAGCCAACTTCTTCTGAGAAATTCGAGGTGAGAGCAGAGCAAAAAATCCATGTTCCAAATGAAGAAACCAAAGATAAAGAGCGAGAAAGCGAGGATCAGAATGCGGTAAAGTCTTTTTCTAGCTTGGGCGTCCGTGACAATCTCTTGTATAGTGGTGATAGTTTTGTATATGACACCAAAATTCAAAAGAGCGTAGAATGCCTGGTGGATTTCTGGATTTCTCCAGATAAAAATATAGATGTAGGTGAAGAGATTGGTGACAACAAAAGTACCAATTCTCCATGCATATTTGACTAAAGGCCGTTGTTTCCAGCTGAAAATGTAGCCGAATGGAAGAGCAGTGACGTAAACCATTGGAAGTTCATCCATCAGCTGGTACTCGTAAAGTAATGTCATATGGAAGAGGAACGAGCCGACGCCGACCGATGCGAATCCGATGGAAATAAAGATATAGAGGGGACCGAATTTGTTTCTAAGCGTGGAGTAAAGATGCATGAGCGCAAGGGCAACAAATGCCAGGTTGGTAAAGCTGTTGACCCACTCAGCGATGTATGGTGAGAGTATATAGTTTTCCTCGCACCAGTCGATGGTGGCGGTGACAGGGCCCCAATAACCGACATGATCGTGGGGGAGTGGTGGAGGATAGTCGAAGAAAACCATGGAGTTAGTAGGATGAAAACGGGACCAAAAGGAGCAAAAACGGACAAAAAATGGCTAAGATAAACCTAAACAAAACAAGACAGAGAAAAGAGGGATTTTTTATAAAGAATGTTGACAGTGTTCTGTTTCTCTCCACAATTTCGGCACTTTAGGGAAAAAGTTGAAGCGGTTCGCGAGAATAGAAAAGAAAGGGGGGAAAAAGAAAATGGGCGCAAGCCGACGCGTCGATCGACGCGCTTTGGAATTAGTGCTACTAAACGAGATTGACAAAGAACCATTGTATTGGGATAAGCATAAAAATGATGGGGCTTTTGAAGAGCACCAAGGGTCCATCCAAGAAGAGCTACTAGAGTTTTTCTGGTGGCGGAGGCGTTTTACTAGCGTCGTTGGGACGCTGAACTAAACGAACTTCGAAAGGAACACCGAATTTCCAAACAAGCTCGTAGTCGGCCTGACGATTGTGGTACCACACGTTCAGCAGCTGATTGTAGATGATAAAATGGTAGATACCGAGCGACGTGAGTATGTGCCACCAGCCATGGCCTTCGAGCAGAAGTGCTCCGAGAGGCATTCCAAGCATACGACGGGCACGGATAAGACTGTCACAGTAGAAAGTGTCTAGGTTCCAAATGAAGAAGCCAAAGAGAAACTCAAAAAGCGAGAAGGAAACAAGCTTGTAAAGTAAATGTCTACTGTTCTGGTCGGTGACGTGTTTTTTGACGAGCGAGAGCGATTTGAAGATGATGGAGAAGTTTAGCAGTGCGTATGATGCCTGATGCAGCTCGGGATTCTTGTAAACGGAACAGTAGATATAAGTGAGTGTGCCAATGACAAGAGCTGTTGCTGAATATAATAGAACTCTGGCTCTGTGATTTGGCAATTCGAGACCAAAAATGTACGCAAATGGGAGTGCAGTGACGTAGATCATTGGCAATTCATCTAGGAGTTGAAACTCGTACTTCAAAGTCATGTGAAACAGCCATGATCCGATTCCAACCACGCACATTCCAATCGAGACAAAAATGAATATTAGGCCGTGTTTGTTTTTTATTGAGGAATAAAGCAGTCTCATTGAAAGAAAATAAAACGACAAGTTTGTTGTGGCATTGACGATCTCTGCAAAGTATGGTGAAACAACATAATTCTCTTCACACCAGTCTATAGTTGCCGTGACTGGTCCCCAATAACCATCATCTTTTTGGGGCTCGCCATATTCAAACAGGGCGATCCAATTACGCCAGTTGTTTGGTGTCTTTTCCAAAGTATCAAAAATCATTCCACTTGATCTATTGGTTTGAGATGACAATTTTCAGGTTAAATCAATCCACTGAGTCTTTGTTTCGAGATCCGGAAAAAATGGCAATTGCGGAGCATCAACTTTTTCAACTTTGCTTTTTGATTTAATGAAACTTTCAAAGTGGCAGATTTCAGGGACAAACCTGGTTTGCTCCGCCACAGGGCGGAGGGAGATACCCGTGGCTAGTGGATGGTGGCTATGCAAATTGAGATCAGAGTGGCTGTTTCGGTACAAACCGGTGAGAAGGAGGGTTTTGAAGGGGTGATGTAGTGGAAATCAGAATTACTGAGTGAGAGTGAATGATAAGAGATTCACTGAAACTTGGGATAATGGGCTCGTCGGAGGCCGCGGAACAGACCCATTAAAGTATTTACAGTACAGACTAAGTATTTTCCGTGTTGCACGTGTTGTTTGTCTCTCCTGCAGAAGAGTTCAGGTTGAGTTAGACTGCATTATCGGCGTATTATCGATTTTGATAAGACAGATCGGGGCACTTGGAATAAAAAAATTTAGAAACCCGCTAATCGACGTTTCCATTCTGCGTCGATAGACGAGCGAGAAACTGAACTGCTTATTAAAAAATTACCATTAAAATCATTAGCCAGACACATACATATAACGGGGTAGTTAGCACTCTTCGAGCCCACAACAATGACGGACAAAGTGAGCAAGACTCCCGCTGCTGCAGAGCGAATGAATAGGCTGCAGCAGCTGCGGGAGTTGAAAAAACAAACACAAACCCAAAATAGAAAAGATCTACAACGAGAACACGAGCTCAGGAAGAAAGATGCCGAAAAGACAGAGAAACTGGCAGCTGCACAAGAGAAAGCTGCCTCAGAAGAACGACGCGAGGAGCTTAAAGCACAGGGTGTTGACTTCGAACGGCTACAAAATCTAAACTATACAGTGGAAGAAGACGAGAGGTGGAACGAGCGTCAACAGGCCAGTAAGACAGCTGCAGAGGACCGTGAGTTTCAAAATTACAAACAACTAGCACGACAAACGTATATGAAGGGTTTGAAGCGGTTGGATAAGATCTCTGATGAGGAGTATGCCATACAAAAGCGAGTTTACGAGAATCTGAAGGCCGAGGGGCTTGCAGAGGAGGAGATCGTTGAGCAAATAACAGACAAAGCGAAGTTAGAAGAGCTGGGACGTACTATAAGAGAGAAGGACGCATCCTCGTACAAAAAACGGCGCAAGAGTGAGCAGGAGGGGAAGAAGGATGGTTTTATCAACGAGAAAAACCAGCAATTCAACGACAAGCTGCGGAGGCATTACGATTCGTATTTGGGGGAGTTACAGGACAACATCAAAAGGGGGAGTTCCCTATAGCTTTTTTTCTCTATAGAAGGAGACGGTTGATCGGTGTATGATATTATGATATAGTATAATTCAGGTAAAGTTTTTTGTTTTGATTGATTTTTATTTTTGTTACCCTACCTAAGGTTACACGATGGGCGACGAAAAAAGTTGAAAAACAAGTTTATCCGTACAAGAAGGTATACAAAAGGGACCAAAGGAAGTTGAAATTGGACTGCAAGCGGGCCAATTAAACAACGTTACGGAGCATTTTGAGTGGAGTTGCTTTGAAGCGGGCTTGAAGTGGTTCTCGTGGTTGTTAAACAAAATACCCGGTAATTACAGCTTTAACTAGTGCGCCACTATAGATGTCGGATGAAGACAGAATCAGACAGAGGTCCGAGCTGATCGACAACGCGGCAGAGCTGGACGAGGAGGAAGAAGATGAAAACTTGAAGGTTTCTGGTGTTGATTCGTCTGAGGAAGATGATGACGAAGAAGACGACGAAGAAGCCATCAGAAAGGTGAGAGATGGATTTATTGTTGACGATGAAGAGGATGAAGAAGGTGAAGAGGATGACGAAGGGTCGGACGTTGATGAAGAGGAACGGAAAAAACGTCGTAGACACAAAAAGAGACAGAGAGAAGCGATGAGGAAACTCGAAGACGACGATGAACTCGATGAGGATGATCTCGAACTTCTCAGAGAAAACGCTGGTGAGCTTCCACCACACTTGGCAGAAAAAAGCAAGTTCAAGCGTTTAAAGAGAGGCGGTGTGGACGACGATGATTCACGTGCCGCATCAAAAGGACTCACAGACATGTTTTCGGACGAAGAAGGCCAGGAAGAGCAGGAAGGAGAGGAGCAAGATGAGCAGGACGACGACGATGATCTGCTTGAAGCGTCGAGACAAATGAGAAAACAGCGTCAGCAGGACGTGGTAGGCGAGTTTGACGACTTTATTGAGGATGATGAGTTTTCTGAGGACGAGGAAGATCGTGATGAGAGACTTGCTAGAATGAGATCGGCCAAAGCCAAGCAGAATAACTTTGCCAGACACTCACAGTTTGACCAGGACAAGCTTGATGAACTGTATGAGATTTTCGGAGACGGAGAGGAGTACGCTTGGGCTTTGGAGGCCGAAGTCCTCGAAGATGAGCCAGAAATGGAAGACGAAGTTGATGAAGAAGGATACACTCTGAAGAAGTCTGCGAAGGATTCTCAGGCTCTGCACGATGTTTTTGAGTATGAAGAGTTGAAAGAGCACTTGTTGACTGACAGGGACCAGGATATCAGAATGACAGACGTTCCAGAACGGTTCCAGGCTTTGCGTGAAAACATCAAAAATTATGATTTGGACGACGAAGAATTCCAAAGAAAACAGCAATGGGTTGCCGACACTTTGTTTGGCGAGAAACTGGGATATTTTCAGGGCAAAGAATCGCTTGCGGAGCCGTTCAAGAAGGCTGTGGCTCAAGTTGTCTATTTTGTTGCCAAAGACAACCTGGAAGTTCCTACGATATGGAGTTCTAGAAAGGACTATACGCTACACACGTATCGAGAGGAAGGTCAGCTCAAGGTGCAGAAATTGCTCAACGAAAACGATCTATGGAGAATTGTGCAGCTTGATATCGACTATCATGCATTTTTAGAAAAGAAGAACAATCTGGAAAAAATGTTCAAGACTGTTGATAGCATCGATGTTGGTTTTGATGAATCATTCGAAAATGCTAATTCTGTGGTGGACCTGCAAGATTTACAGGATTATCTCTCTTTCACCTACAGCGCAGCATTACGTGATGCTCATACCGAGGCTTCTGGATCTAAGAGCAAGCAAAAATCTCATTCCAAATACTTGATTTTTGAGAAAATTAAAACCGATAAGGTTTACGAGGTGGTGAAGGCCATTGGAATAGATTCTGAAAAGTTTGGAGAAAACGTTTCAAATAACAACAAAATTTATTTAACCGAAGACCACGACGAAAATCCTGAAGTTCTCATCAATAAAGCCATCAGTGAAGGCTCGTATTTCAACGCGATTGACAAGGCAAACAATGCAGTCAAACACATGTTTTCGGAACAGCTGATTCATAATCCAAAACTCAGAGCACACTTGAGACTTGCTTTCCAGAACTACGCCACGATTGACGTTGAACTGACCGAAAAGGGTAGACTGAAAATCACCGATAATTCGCCTTATGCTGATTTCAAGTATGCGATTAACAGACCTGCAGAATCGTTTTCTTATCAGCCAGACTTGTTCCTCCGTATGCTTGAAGCCGAAGCTGCTGGCTATGTTAATATCAAGGTTGGATTGAAAGGCGCATTTGAAAATTTCGCCAACCATCTATTTTCTTTCCTCAGCTCTGATGGTACTTCTGATCTGAGTAACACTTGGAATGAGTTCAGAAAACAATGTCTTGATATCGCTCTTCAGAAGTTGGTTCCTATAATTTCTTCGGATGTTAAAGAGAGAATTAAGAATGTAAGCGAAAGATCTTTGTTCTTTGAGATCAGAGAAAGTTTCATGAACAAGGTTGATCAAGCTCCGTTCCACCCAGTTCCTAATGCCAAGGGTACCATTCCAAAAGTTTTGGCGTTGTCGAACGGTGACGGTAAGAGAGATTCTGCAATCATTGCGATCGCAATGGACTACGATGGTACGGTGATAGAGCATGTCAAATTCGAGTCAAACTCCAGACACCCAGAATTCGAAAAACAACTGGTGGAGCTCATGAAAAGTTTCAAGCCAGAAGTGGTTGCTTTGTCGAGTTCGAATGTTGAGTTATCTTTCTTACACAACAGGATTGAAGAGATCATCAGAGTCCACAACATCACTGTGGAAATCGACGTTGATGATGAGTACAAAGGCGATCCAATTTTACTGCCAGTTTTGTATGTTCCTAACGAAACTGCAAGACTTTATGAGCACTCGGATAGAGCAAATGTGGAGTTTAGTGACAAACCATCTGTTGCCAAGTTCTGTATTGCGATTGCCAGATATGTGCAAAGCCCTCTTTTGGAGTATATGTCATTGGGTGAAGCAGTGACTTCGATTTCGATCCACAAACACCAACATTTGCTTCCAGACCATAAGATCAAGGAAGCTGTGGAGACAATTTTTGTTGATGTTTCGTGTCTTGTTGGTATCAAGATCAATGATGCTGTCAGATCGCAATACCTTTCGGTAATGTTGCAGTACATTGCAGGTTTGGGACCGAGAAAGGCTGGTAGTTTGATTAAGGGAATCGAATCCAATGGAGGATTCCTTCTGAGAAGAGAGGATCTGATCGTGAAAGGTTTGACATCAAAAGTGGTGTTTTTGAACTGCGCGCCATTCCTCGAGCTTCCTGTTCCTGACAGACCTGATAAGGACATTGAGCTGCTTGATGCAACAAGAATTCACCCTGAGGATTACGAGTTAGCTGCTAAAATGGCAAGTGATGCCTTGGATCTTACTGAAGAGGAACGCCAGGAGATCGAACAAGAAGAAGGCGGTGTGATAAACAAGTTGTACGAAGAAGGGGTTGAAAAGCTTGACGACTTGCTTTTGGAAGGATATGCTGATCAATTGGAGGAGCACGGACATAGAAAGAGAGCTACTTTGGAAATGATTAAAGAAGAACTTCAAAATAACTATGAGGAATTGAGAAAATTGTTCCATGTTTTGACGGAAGATGAAGTGTTCCAATTGCTCACTGGTGAAAGCAAAGATACTTTCCAACGTGGATTACTTATTTCTGCTATTTTGCAAAGAGTTGATAACCGGTTCTTGGTGGCACAGACACAGACGGGTATTTCGTGCAACATTTCGCGAGCAAACATTTTGGAGTATGGTGATAGCACAAATCTGTTGACGAAATATCAAAGCGGCCAAGCAGTCCAAGCTGTCATAAAGAGTGTTGATTACGCTAATTTTAGAGCGGAATTATCTGTGTTGAAGCACGATTTGAAGCACGCTCTTTTTGGAAAGCAGCTTGAGAAGTTCCCTGGTTTGTGGAATTTCGAAGCTGAAGAGAGAGACGAGCAGACAGAGAAGGATAAAGAGAGCAAAGAGAATAACATGAAACGGTTCCTCAAACATCCATACTTCCACAACTTTAACTCGAAGCAAGCAGAGGATTATTTGGCATCAAAATCCAACGGCGAGTTTGTGATTCGTCCATCTTCTAAAGGTATAGATCACTTGACGATCACATGGAAGATTGAGAACCAGTTGTTCCAGCACCTGGACGTGTTGGAGCTGGACAAGCCAAACGAGTACAGTTTGGGTCGAATTTTACAAGTTGGTGAGTTCCGTTACCACGATTTAGATGAACTGATTGTGTCGCACGTGAATAGTTTGCACTCAAAAGTGGAAGAGATTACAAACCATGAGAAGTTCAAGAATGAGCCTTTGAACGATGCCAAAGAATGGCTTATTCGTTATTCAAAAGCAAACAAAAACCGGTCGTGCTACTGTTTCTGTTTCAATCACCGTTCTCCAGGTTGGTTTTATCTTTTGTTCAAGTTGAGCGACAAGAGTGACAAGGTTTTTACATGGAACCTCAAAGTTCTTCCGAATGGATTCCAATTGCATGGAAATTTGTATCCTGACATGGTTCATCTTTGCAATGGATTCAAGAAGCTCCTTCAAAACCAAATTAGTAATTCTCGGGCAGGCTACACGAGTTATGGCAGATACTGAATTGTTCTTGAGAATTTTTATGTCCTCACTGATTTCCAGTGATGTACGTTTTTCCGATATCGCTTATGTAAGTGTTTGTTATCATTACTTGTACCATTTGAACTATTTATTGTAAAACAGTAAAAATCTCAATTGTTCCGGATCTGCGCGGAGCCGCAAGATAACAATTCAATTGTGTCAAAACAATAAATGAAGGCGGCACACCGCCTGCCAAAATCGATGAGGAAGCCGGATAACGTGTGCAAGTAACACGACGATCACTGACTGGACTGGTAGTTAATGTGATTTTCTGCCTCGGATGAGAGAGGTTTGAGGAGTTCGGTCGCAATCACGACGTTTTCTTCTGCAATTCTGAGCCACATGCAAAGAAGATAAGGAGGACCGAGAAGAAAAAGAACTGGCCAGGAATGGTAAAGAAGAATCACTCCCAGCAGTTCCGGGAAAATGTTCAGATAGTAATTTGGATGCTTGACAGTCTCAAAAAGCCAGTGAGAAATAAGAGGGTGATCTTTGGCAACCATAAGCTTGACGGTCCAATATGATCCGAGGATTGAAACGACGAAAGCGAGCATTATGATCCCAAAAGCATTGAGAAGGAGCCCAGAAAGGCTGACCAAATCAAAGATGTAGTTTGGAGTTATTGAGTAATAGTAAATTGAAAGACCGTACCAAGCAAGATGTAGCACAATCAGGGCAGTAGTTGTCAGCTTTCCCCGTTCGTAGCCTCCATCTTTTAAAATCTTTTGTTCATTTGTTTTAGAGATTGCAAGAAACACTAGACGTGTGGTAGCGATGATCGTTGTGTATATAACGATGAATGAAAACATGATTGAAATGTGTCAACTTAGAGTCCTGGTTTTGTAGCAAGAACCAGTAAGAAAAAGGTTTTGGTTACACGGATTTCATGAGCGAGTGTGGGAACTTTTCTAGTGAACTCTGACTTGACGAAATTTGCTGCAGCAGCCCCGGAATGGCCCTGCAAGAGTGTGTGGATATTCACAAACACATTATTGGATGCATCAAACCTGCACTAAGTGGATTTATTCTGTGAGTTTAGGGTTTCACTAACAATATTGATGGGGCTGCAGGTTGTGCGGCTTTGAGATCTCTATTCGGAACTGAGCCGCAAGCTTTCGGCAAGTTTCGAGGACGAGTTAGATGCAATTGCAAATATGGATGAAAATGCTCAGGTTGACAGAGCCTAGGAAGGTTTCAAGAAAGACATCTTGATGTCTCGGCTCCTTAATGTTGGATGAACTACAGACAAATGCGGGGGCGATATGAATGAATTCTGGTCTTGAGACTCGCTTGCCTAGCGAGCAAAGTGTTGCCGAGCGAGAACGAATCCGGCAAAAAAATTATTTGTTTTGTGTTTTTCCACCTCAAGCGGGCAAGTGAGTGACTCGACTGCCGGCTGATTTGCGCGCGCGTGTAACCCCTCCCAGTCCGGTGCACAGATGTCTGTGTCTCCTCCCGTGGTCCACCCTTTCTTGATTTTTCTTCTCTGTCAATAAAAATAACGGTTTTTACTTGCCAAAAAAATAAACACACACACACTTGCATACAAATACACAAATGCTCATCGTTTGACATTTTACTTCGTTGGTCATCATTCAACCTTAAGACAGTTTCTCAGCTGATCTCAGTGTCAATCCATCAATGGTCTCGAGCCTACTGCGTCACATCACATGGTTGCTCACAATAGCCACTGTGGCATTGAACCTTTACATATACACATATCCGAGTCTCAACAGCAATCAGTGTTCATGGAGTCACAATTACGTGAATGAAGAAGCATTAAGCGACTGGCAGCGACAACTGTTGACTGTACCATATGTGGGAGACCTCTATCGGCAGCATTTCATGGCTGAGGATCCGAATTTGGCGCCAACTCCCGAGGACATTCGGCTTCTAGGGCTTGGGGATCCGCAGATCAACGGAAATTGGCCTTCCACAAAGTACATTAAACGGCTAGATAATTTTGGAAATGATTACTACTTGGGCCACATCTACCACGTCATGAAGAAACGGCTTCAGCCAACACATGTGGTTGGATTAGGTGACCTTTTTTCGTCCCAATGGATCTCGGACTCTGAGTTTTACAACCGTACAAGAAGGTATATGACTCGTTTATTTCCAAGGCCGTTGGAACAAATGTACGCCGAACTAGATTGGATTGCAGCTCATGAGGATGTTGACTGGCACACGCATTTTGACTGGTTTAACGCGCAACTAGCAAATGGTCTTTTCAAACAGCCTGAATTCTACCATCATGAAAACGTTCGTGATTGGACAAGTGCAAATCTGACTAACGAGCCACTTTTCATCAACATTACGGGAAACCACGACATCGGTTATGGTGATACAACGTATCAGCACATGTGCCGGTGGCGTAAATTATTTGGAATGGATAACTTTTGGATTGAATACGATAACGATACTGATCATCCGTGGCGTATTGTGGTTTTGAATGCATTGGCTTTAGACGGTCCCTTGTTACAGCCTGAATTCAAAGATTATACCTGGCAGTTTGTGGAGACATTGCGCGAGCGTGAGTACAATGGATCGACAATTCTTCTGACTCATATCCCAATGTACAAACCTGCAGGACTCTGTGTGGATGGACCGAAAGTTGAATACTACAATAAGGATAATTGTCACGCTGGTGGTGACTACAGAATAGGATTGCTCAAATCGGAAAATCATCTTCAATATGAGACCTCACAAGCTGTTTTGAACGCTGTTTTTCAAAGCAATAAATCGGGTGTGATTCTCACTGGTCACGATCACGAAGGATGTGAAAATTACTACAATTTCAATGCCGATACGGGTCTTTGGCAGGCATCCAAGACTATTGACTCGTCGAAATTTATTCAAGAGGCCACTGTTCGTTCTATAATGGGAGATTTTGATGGTAATACAGGAATTCTCACCGGTCATTTCAACCAACAAACGATGAATTGGGACTTCTCATACACGTTGTGTCCATTCATTATTCAGCATGTTTGGTGGGCGGCCCAAATTGGGGTTTTCTTAACCGTTTTGTTGCAATCAATTTGTATATTTTTCTAGATGAGATGAGAGATGTTTCATATTGCGTCGATCGACGCGTCGGCTTTTTGTACCTTAGTAGTACTGTTTTTTTTTTGCACTAAATTCTTGCACTATAAAAGCTGGAAAAATTTTCCAATTCAACTAAACTTGAGTTCATTGATTTTTCTCTTTCTTTATCGAAAGTTACCTCCGGTATTTTGGCGAGCAGTTAGTGACAGTGTGTTTGTGTCCTGCTTAAGTGCGGGCTATGGGCCCTGTCGTTCAAAGAGGAGCCTCGTGACCGACGAATTTTATCTGGTCTTGTGCCAGATGGGCAGACGTCGCCTATTGATTTAGGGACACTGTTTTCAAGATTCGTTGCGTTCTTGGCTTGTCATGTGTATTGCTTGTTGATTCTAGCTGGATAGAGGAATTTGGTCTTTTAAGTATGTGCTGTTTGGAAAAAGACGATAGCATATCCCGTAAGGCCGGTACATTAATACTGAAGACACGTGTGAGCGTGTTTGCAATAGTAGTCTACATAAAGGTTGAGAGATATCTCTGTGTATTGTAGTTGTAAGTACTTTTTGTCACTCTGTAAATTTTTGATTGTCAGGGGGTTGCTCAGACAACTCCGCGCTGCGATGATCACTCATAGCAAGCGCTGTACGCAGTGAACTTATGATTGGCTCGGATCGAGACGTCTGTTATACTATCATATCAATTACGAGCGAAGCGGAAAGTTTCTCTGCAGGCCTATCACTGCGCCACAAATGACCCCTCCTTCGCTGAGGCGCAGGCGCGGCGGATGACCCGCCTGTTTAGTGCACGAAATCTGAGATTCAAAAAAAAACGAAAACAAAAGTAACAAAGTCAAATAAAAAAAAACCAGAAGAGAGCCTTTTTTGTTGCAAAGTTTCTTATCTTTTAGTGACTTGTTTTTCTTTTGTTAGGTGTCACATTTCTCTGTTGTTGTCATTCTTAAAGGTTAATACGTTGACACGAGATCTACCGAATCGCTTCATCAAACAAAACAAGTCCAATATATATTTCTAGTTGATTTTTTCAACTTGAAATTGCAACAACAAGCGATAATCTCACCGTTGTTTGCCCATTGATTTTTTACATGTGGCCACATTCTGTGCCTCAAACATTCCCTGAATACCATCTCAACTGCGCGCTGCGATCAACATTTATTTGAAATCAAATACAATCATGTTTTCAAGAAAAAAGAAGGAGCCAGCTCCGCCACTCCCGAAATTGCTAGAGCTTTACAATGAGATCGCCAACTGTTCTCTCACAAATTTGAGCCTTGAACAAAACAATCGTGCCATGGAAGCCCTACAGGGCTGGCGTGCATTGCACATTAACGCTCAGACCAAAGTGGATATTCTGGAGAAGTCCATCAATGGTCAGGAACTCACAGATGAGGAGTCGTATATTTTCGATGAGATTCGTATTTTGCAAGCTCAAGCGGACGACCACATGGAACGTCTCGAGAATAAAATCGAATCGTTTCATGCGACGAAACCGCACGTGAGTGCGGTTTCACACTCTTCCTCATCAAATCGTCCATCACCTCCAGGATCGCGCTCAAACACCAATCTCAACGTCCCAACATTACGAACTAATAACCCGGTTACTTTAAATACAAAGAAACCAGTAACCAAACCGCTAATGAAGTCACTACGCGGCAATAGCGGCGCGAGTACTAGTGCCGTCTCATACAGTGCCAATTCCAACACCCCGCAAACGTCCGCTGCATCTAAGTCGACCGCTAAGAAGGCCGCTAATCTCATCTGGGCGCCATCAACGAGTCTCTCGAGCAACAAATCATACTCCTCTAGCTCGCAGGATGATCTTTTCCGCGATTTTGACGGTACTAATGAAGACAACAGAGACTTTTATAAACAAGAGACACTGCGTCAATTGCAACAGAGCGGGTATTCGTCGCGTGCAAGTCGTCGGGACAAAAGTTCTGAAAACCTGGCTGATTTTGCAGATGATTTCGCTCACATGGAACTGAAATCCAATTCAAAACCGGCTCATACGCAGACACAGCAGCCTCGTAAAGCAACGCCACAAAGAGCTCCTCAAAAGACATCAGCAGACCGTGCGAAAGCTGCACTCAAGATTTCTGCGGCGGTGAAACTCCCTCACAAAACGGCGGCGTCGGCGTCGCAGTCGCAAGCTCGTCAGCATCGGTCTCCTACGCGAGCCAAATCTCCACTCCCAACAGCAACTGCTTCCGTGAAGATTCAGTCTCAGCGGCCGTCAGCATCTCCTGTACCTGCCAAACAGCGTGCAAGAGCTCCGCGCCGGGATTCTCCAGCAGCACAAGGCGAGAGGCGTCCTGCAACAGCAGGAACGGCAGCGGGGGTGGCTCCAAAAGAGCTTGCTGATAACCCGACGAAGGACACTGAGACGCTTGATAGCGACAATTCGGTAGATGAGGACGAAGAAGGTTTGATTGCGTCGTTGCGAGGCGTTGATCCTCTCGCTGCTAAACAGATCTTGAACGAAATTGTCATTCACGGTGATGAGGTTCATTGGGAGGACATTGCAGGATTGGAAGCTGCCAAAAATTCATTAAAAGAGACTGTTGTTTATCCGTTTCTACGGCCGGATTTATTCAGCGGTTTGCGGGAACCTGCACGGGGAATGCTATTGTTTGGTCCTCCTGGAACTGGTAAGACAATGTTGGCTCGTGCTGTTGCTACGGAGTCGAAATCTACTTTTTTCTCAATTTCAGCTTCGTCATTGACGTCGAAGTATCTTGGAGAATCCGAAAAGCTTGTGCGAGCATTGTTTCAACTTGCGAAACGTCTTGCTCCGTCAATCATATTTGTTGATGAGATTGACTCTCTTCTAGGAAGTAGGGACAATGAAGGTGAGAATGAGTCATCTCGACGGATCAAGAACGAGTTCTTGATTCAGTGGTCAGATTTGACAAAAGCTGCTGCAGGACGGGACTCTGGTGAAGACTTACAACGTGTTCTAGTGCTAGCAGCTACGAATTTGCCTTGGGCAATCGACGAGGCTGCTAGACGTCGTTTTGTGAGAAGACAGTATATTCCACTACCGGAATACAATACGCGGAAGGCTCAGTTCGAAAGGCTCTTGTCGCATCAGACGCACACCCTTTCGTTGGATGATTTGGAAGAGCTGATTCAATTGACTGATACATTTTCCGGTTCTGATTTGACTGCGTTAGCCAAAGACGCTGCTATGGGACCACTTCGTGAGTTAGGTGATAAGCTGTTACTTACGACCAAGAGCGAGATTCGTCCGATCTGTTTGCAGGATTTTATCAATTCGTTGAAGTACATTCGTCCGAGTGTTTCTAGAGAGGGATTGGAGAAGTTTGGGGAGTGGGCGAAGTTGTATGGTTCATCAGGGGTGTGAGCTTTGTGCGAATATGACTAGCGAAGCGATTTTTTCGACTTTTGAACGACTTGAATAAAAGACTATGAGAGTGAGTAATCAACGGGGACTCATTGTTTCGATGGTAGTTACTTACGATTCATTCACCACTCATTCGACCGTCGTTGGACTAGTACCCGGTTTTTTCTATATATGTGAATATACACTGTGCGAGGATATTATCTGCCAGTAAGGGAGTGGGATTGCATTATTAAGACCAAAGATCTGCGAACAATGTGTCTAAAACAAGCGAAGCGGGTCATTCAGCGAGTGATTAAGCAAACTGACAAGCGAAGCGAGTCGTGGGTGACTGTGACCGGCCAAGCGAGTCGCTGAAGACTATGACTGAGCTGTGAGTGATTATGACTAGCTTCGCTCGTCACTCGATTTGTCTCTACTCTGACTAACGGAACCTTGAAAACAAACCTTTGCGCTCTTTTGAGCCAGCTTTACGCTCGCTTTTCACCTCTGTTTCCTCAATTTTAGCAGCTCCTGTTTGTGGTGGAGTGCGCGGCGAAGCGCGGCGCAGATCGCGCGCACGAATCTCCTTGGACTCGCGCATGAGCTCTTCAAACATCTGAATCTCACTCTCGTCGTCCGGGTCACGTTTTGCACTCTTGAAGAGTAGACCCATCAAAATCAGGAGTTCTGCGCGCATCTTACGAACCTCCAAAGGAACACTCTTGTCGTTCAAGATGCGTGAACACACCTGGTTGAGTGTCGATTCCATTTCGAATTTGGACGACACCCAAGCGACAGAGATGAATTTTCCAGTCATTGCACGCTCAAGACGTGCACGCTCGTACTCATCCACTTCTGAGGCAGCACCTTCCTCAACTTGTAACTTCTCCATAGCTTCCATCGTGGATTGTGCCTCCGTGGCTGTGGAGAGCATGTTTATCACGTTTTTGAACGTGTTGTGGCTCTGTTTCAACGAAGAAGACATTTTGTGGAACTTTCCAAGAATCGCTTTTTGGGACTTGAGAAATGCTTGTCCTTTGAACAAGTAAACTTTCCCGATAATGTGACAAATATCCACTCCAAAAGACTCCACTTTCAGCGATTCAATTTCCTTAGAGACCTGTGTCTGGAATGCTGTCACGTCCTCGTTACGCAGGTATCCGCCTGACGAAGTGTTGATCAAAGGTTGCATCTTGTCGATCAGCTTTGTTGCTAGTTCTTCCACTTTTTTGGCTTCTTCTTCTTGCCTTTTGCGAATTTTCTCCATATCCACCTTCTCTGGTTTTCCATTTGCTCCGTTTGTAGCGGTGGTGGCGGCTGATCCGCCGCTTGTGGTGGAAGAGGTCGTCGTTGCACCAGCCACACCTCCGTGCACAGCCACCTCCTGACTCTCACTCAACTTAACCTCCTCTTCCCGCTCCTCCATCTCGTCAAACAACGCCATCAGCAAGTTCAGCTTCCCAATGTACGGCTCAAAGCCCTCGCCACCAAACATCATCGTGTACAAGTCCTTTGGACTCATTTCCTCGGCCGTACCGCCTGCACGCAGCTCTTCCTTACCCACCTCGTCGTAGATCGCACGCTTTTGCGGGTCGCTTAACACCTGGTAAGCCTCTGAGATCTCCTGAAACTTGGACTCTGCCTCCTTGTCTCCCGGATTTTTGTCCGGGTGATATTTGAGCGCCATACGTCTGTATGCCTTTTTAATTATGACATCGTCTGCGTCCACGCTCACTGCGAGCAAGTCGTAATAGTATGTGTCTTTCACCATTCTCCAGTTTCTTTAACTTTTTTCAACTGTTAAGAACTGGAATAGTGTAGGTCTCCACTATTCACAACTTTTGTCGCACAAATACTGTCCAATAACAAGCAGTTTGGTGTGATTTCAGGGCTGTTCGGAATTGAAGGAAGCGATTTTTTTTTATATTTTCTACTATTATGCGTGTTTTTTTTTTCGCTACCAGAAAAATCCGAGCAAAAAGGCTGAGTTTTCTACCCCACAATAAACGGTTTAACAAGCACAATGTCAATGTTCATCCGGCAGTCAAGCAGACGTATAGCCGATGCCCCTGGACTCGAGCACGTGAGTTGAATGAGGTGGAAATCGCTTCCCAAGTTCGTTCATTAACATCAACCAGTTTTTGCTTCGCAATAAGACTTTACAGGTGTATCGGGATATGCTGAGAATGGCAGGCAGTAAGTACAGCAGATAGCAGGGTCATTGGTTTCAAATGCTCCCCACTAACCATCTATTAGAAATACCCGACAAGTCACTCTCGCACGAGATAAAAACACATATTCGACACGAATTCAAATCAGCTCCCCGCACCGATGATCTTGAATTGCAGAAATCGCTGCTGACCGGTGCGATTCGTCAGTTCAAGAGCGTCTCAAACGCAATAGGTTTGTCGCAATAAAGTCTTTACTCCTCGCTACAGCTACGGCCCGCTTTGCTCGTCGTGGATAATGAAATGGTTCGCTCATTGGCTGAATGACTTGCATTGCTCGTCATTGAATATATACAGACTTAAATACATCAACGCTTGACCCACGCTGGCATCTTTCTTGCCTTCAACTTACCTGGCTTCTTTCTCTCAACAACTCTGTGGTCTCTCGTGAGACATCCAGCACTGAACAGACGCTTTCTCAACAATGGATTGTGGATCGTCAGGGCCTTCGAAAGAGCCAATTTGATCGCATCCACTTGGCCAGTCGTTCCACCTCCGCGTGCCACAGCAAACACGTTGTACGAAGCCTCAGAATCCACCACTTGCAATGGATACATCAACCGCAATCTATCGTTCAATTTTGGGAAAACTTCGTCCACTGGCTTGTTGTTCACTAAAATTTCACCAGTACCTTTAACAAGATAAACCTTAGCACTGGAAGCCTTTCTACGACCAACAGCCACGGCACGTCCCAAATCGTCAAGTTCCTTCTTTTTGGTGGACTTTGCGCCCGCCTTGTTCTCTCTTCTGTAATCGGCAAGAGCTTCTGTCACTTCGTCATTCTTTAATTCCGGCTCAATAGAGTCCAATCTTTTGAGAACTGTCACCAGTTTGTGGTACTCTGTGATTTTCAGTTGGTTTCCACCACCAATCTCCTTGTAATCCTCAAATGAGAGCCACGACTTGTTGGCAGTGTTCTTTTTGTCAAAAGGCAGTCTCAAGTGCTTGTTAAGCAGATCCGTCAACTTTGCCAAGTGGTTCTCGTGGAATGGGTTCCTCGCGTAAAATGTTGGCAACGTTGGAACCAGTCTCTGTTGTTCGAGTTGAGGAATGCTTTTGTTCACTCCCGGCTCGCCGTAGTACCGAGAAAAAGAGGCAATTTTGAATTGAGTCTGTCTCTGAGTCGAGCCAACTTTAGAGCCTGCAGAAGCAGCACCCGCCGTTGTTGTACTCTGCAAACGCTCAAGTGTTCTCCATCTCAGTAAACTAGAGGCAGTCCACGTGCGCAGATTCGACAACATGGTTGGATGGTTGGGTTGAGAGCGTAAAAGTTGTGTTGGATTCACTGTCGACGAACACCGTTCAATCAAATTTTTTTTTTTCAACCTCATTTTTCAAAAAAACAAGAGAGCGAATAAGTCGTGTACTGCACAGCGGCGCCGATCGACGCGCCGATGTTTTTCCGTTTCCATTACATTATATAATCACGCAAACTGACTTCCAGAGTCACTGAAATGATCCTCGCTTTCAGAGTCAAGAACTTGCCCCGTCACCACAGGACTACTGGCTGGAGCATTCGCCATGCTTCCGCTACCCGTACGGCTCCCGCTTCCGGCGCTGCCAGTCTTACGCTTCTTCTCCGAGCGCTCAATCACATCCAGGTGTTCCTTGAGTAACTCACGCAACGCATCGTTTTTGCGAGCCACCATCAACAAATCGTCTGGAACAATGGTCTTCCTTCGTGCGTGCTTTGCGAAAAGCTCAAGGTCCTCGCCAACCTCCATCAGCTGCCGGTAAACTAATTCCACCAGTGCTGCGACGTATCTGGGTGTCACAGAAATCTCAGTGGGTGAGTCTCCAGCAAGTTTTAGTGTCTCTTGTTCCACCATCTTGGATACGCTATACCATATATTCGCTTTGAGATGCTGCCAAGGTGTTAGTTCAAGGCGAAATAAAAAGCAAAATCAACTCATCGACCACCCCTTCATACTCACCGTTGCAATCTCCTTCTCCTCCGCTGTAAGCACTCTCATTACCAAACCAACTGCAACCTGTAACAGATTGTTCAAATCAGACGCGTTCATCTGTGAATAATAATCTCAGAAAAGTACACCACTGAAATAATTTTACAAATTCGTTTCCTGTGTAGAGATGTTTTACCCCAGATTTTTGATACATGTCTTTTTGAATTGTTCTTATAACTCATCTATTTGAAGCGAACTTTGACCTCTTCTCTAGCCGGTGACTCTATGTGCTCACTTCAAATTGGTTTCTCTTTCATCAATTGATTTATACTCAAACTATGATTTTAAAACTTTTGGTATGGACAAAAACTAGGTAAATTTAATTGTACATTGCTTTAAAACACCTTAAATAACTTCTATGACATCTTATGCTGTCGTACTCCCTCTTTTCACTACATTCAACTTTCCTTCAATTACCTTAAGAAAATTTATTGCTAAAAACTGACGCTACTGCGTGCTGGCCTGCACCACGAGCCCTCAACAAGCCTCTGAACGTCACTCAGACTTTTATATAACTCATCCCCAAAGCAACCATATATATCGAATGAAATCACAACTTCTATCTCATACACTTTTGAGGTCCATCAGTGCGATCGCTGCAATTTCTTCGTCACTCTTGGAGGCTGCGATGGGTCGTAAAGGACTCGAAATATCAGGTTTCACCATTTGGACCATAACTGGTTTTCCAGAGTTATGGTCGCTGATGGCGTTACTTGGAGGTACCACAACACTCGCTTGAGTGCCGCGCCGTAAGCTAGCAGGCCCAATTGCCTCCCAGTCCTCTTCGTCAGTGAAATTATCCTGTTCGTTGCCGCTGTTGATAGCGACACTGCTCACCTGATCGTGCATCATGATTGGTCCGTTCGTCGGGGAGATGTTGGTACGCAAAAACGACTGACGAGTTACGCTCGAGGCGTTCGAAAACGAGATTCTTGGTCTCCGTTTAGCCCCGGGAACAAGGCCATCGGGGATTGAACCGGAATCAAGGTTCATGTTCTCATCAAGAGCTGCCTCGAGAGAGTGGTTATTGAACGAGCTACGTGGTTTGCGTGGCTTGCTGATTCCACCAAACGATGGTCTCCGATTTGTTGCAGATGACATAGACCCGCTCCTCAAAGCAGGTTTGACCCTTGTCTCTCCTTCAAAGGTGAAGAGAACGTCGTCTTCGTTTGAATCGTCGTCGTTAGAGTCGATACGCCGGTTCATATTCAGATCCAGATCATCGTCCTCGTCCGATGAAGATTCAATAGCCTCGTCCAGCGAATACTTGCGCTCTTTAAAAGAGTTGCGGATGTTTTGAAGTGGTTGCAAGGATGGCGAAACTGGCAATTTTGTATTGTGCAGATCTGTAACAGAGTTTGTGATCGACTCACGCCGGTAGCTTGACACGAGTGAGCCATGGATTGGTCCATGTCCTTGGCCAAACCCGCGGCCTTTAGGGGAAACACTCAACGTTCTTGACGAAGACGAAGCGTTTGTGGCTGATGACCCACGACGTTCTTTGAACTTGTGGCTGATGTGGCCGGTGCCGCCCGCGCCCGTGCTCGCACCGGTTCCCGCGCCCACGCTTGCAAAAGCACCAGCACCAGCACCAACGCTAATACCTCCCATGTCGGGGGGACTCTCTGGAGATCTGTCTCTACCGTTGCCTGGGGCAACAGAAGCGTTGTGGTTACGCTCAGTGATTTGTTCCACCGACGCTTTACGTGCCTCCCATTGGCCCCAACCGATCTTTTCGAAAACACATCCGGTTTCTGGATCTCCCATTTCGAGTGCTGCCATAATGAGTCTGCGCTGTTTTGAAAGCGATAGTTGACCGAAACTAGGAATCTGAGCCACGAGATGGCCCGTCAGATGACGAATCGGGAGCGGACCTTCTTTGAGTAGGATATTCGCAACTCGATTTGGCGTGATTTGCGACGCAGCAGCAATGCCTTCAGGAGAGGAAGTCGATATCAGCACTTTATTGTCCTCATTGAAAGAGGCTTTTTTACCCGCCTTCTTTCTTGGTTTTGAGCCATCGGAAGCGGTAGCTGGTGAAAACGCGGCGGCAAAAGAGGTCTCGGGTTCATCAGAATGAAGAAGTGCCGCTATTTGAACTGGCCCAGTGTTTGGCGGTCCCATGGGAACTGCCATTGAGGATGCAATGGGGCGGACTAATGTCTTGTCGTCTGGCGGCGAAGAGGTTCTAGAAGTTGCTGTTGACGAGGATGGCAGCGGGGACGCAAATTCGCGCTTCACGCCCGGGTTTGACTCCGTGCTGTTCAGCAGCGAATGGAGCATCTGCGTGCAGTCGAAGTGTAGCGCTGGTGAGTAAATTGGTGGTGTCGGCGAGCGAACACGCGTTTATTAGAGGCGGGGCAAAAAGACCGCTGTGAAATGGTGATATTTGTCTTCAAAACTGTGTAAACACCGCGCTAATAGTGACAATTGGCAGTGTAGTGCACAATAACTGAGTTTAATTGCTTGTAACTGAAAGCGTAATATGAACAACGAGTGGTGATAAAGCAAGAAAACACAATCTAGTTTTTTCTTCGTGACACAATTTTTGTGAGTCTGAAAAAAAAATATAACGTCACTGAAAATTGAAAAATAATCAAAATTAATCATAAAAAAATAAAATATTAAAAAAAAGGGTATCCGGTGCGAGCGGAAATAAGATAGAAAAAGGGAAACGGAAATAAGATAGGACGGAAACTACAAGAGGTCCCCGTTTACAAACTCATAATCCAAGATCTTATATTCTTATAACTGTAGCTTTGTGTCTTTGAAGGAACAAACAACTAGCTTGCCCACTTTCAGGCAAAACAGTACACTCATAAAAATTATAAAGACATGTCCCAGACAGCCATGGTATTAAAACTGCTCAGCTGTTGGAATAAATTAACCAGGAGACCATTGAGAACGCATCAGCATATACGCATAGCTCTCTTAAAAACTCTTCGCCACCGCTGATCGCACTTACAAAGCTGGGAAATCGTTCTCGTTGTAAGTCTTCTTACCGCTAGCAGGAGCCTTACCGCCTCTGGCTGGTCTTGGACCTCTGCCTCTGCCTCTGGTGTTGGTGTTTCTGGAAGATTGCTCTCTTTGAGGTCTCGAAGAGATCTCGTCAGCAACAGTAACCTCAACATCGAGGATCTGCTTGGTCTTCTTGGCCTTTGTCTTGGTTTGCTTGGTGGTAGAAGCTGGGATCAAAACCTCTCTCTCCTTAACAAGAACTTCAGCGCTGGTCCACTTGTCCTCGGCACCGGCGTTGGCGGTTCTCTTAGCAGTGCCAACCAAACCTTCTTGTTGAACAGACAATTGGCTGAAGTAGTCGTCCAAAGTTTGGTAAACTGGCTCTGGACCAGACTCCTCATCAGCAGCAATTTCCTCCTCGGCGTCAGCCTCAGCATCAATTTGAGCTTCAGCAATATCACCGAGCTTGGTCTTTTGAGACTTGACAGTCTCAGTCTTACCAGTTCTGGAGTGTCTGTCCTGCTTGGAGTTCTTAGAAGAACGTCTCTCAGTGGACTTTGGGGCCTCAACATCAGCGTTCTTGTTCTTGAACTTGGCACCAGCCTCGTTACCGGTAACGGCAGGCTTACCGTTCTTCTTGGCTCTCGACTTGTCAGCAGATGGAGGTGGAGCATCAACCTTCTTAGAAGAAGTGTTCTTCTTCACAATCTCCTTTGGAGGAGACACAACCTCAGCCTCATCGTCCGAGACGTCGTTGCCCAAAAGAGCGTAGAGATTCTGTGATAATTTGTGTTAGAAACCGACTTTTCAATGACTCATTAGATTTATGGAAAGCGGAAGGATAATCACTTGAACCACAAGAATACTAAGCTTTTCAGCCTTGCATAGCCTACAATGTCCATAAATCATAGCCCTCACTGGATTTCCCCAACTTACCTTGTTGTTGGACATCTTTCCTTACTTGTCTGTACTGACGGTCACCACAACAAACAGTCGTTATAATGGGTCTGTTGACCGTTCCATTTTTCTTCACCAGCTTGTGCTGAAAAATTTTTGTCGTCGAGAGTTTTTTTTTCTTCGGTATGTCGTGTCTCGGTCAAAGAGTCGCGCCGATCGTCGCATCGACCTTTACACACGTAATCTTCTAAATCAAAAATCATACTCCTTCAAATAAATTACTAGTACATACAAAAATCATCCAATCAGTCCTTCTCAATCACATACGCATCGCCCACACGCACAAGAAAGTCCTTGATCGCCAACCTCAAATCTGTCATCAGATTTTTGTCAAATAATTGCACAACATGATCGTAAACAACTGAACAGCATTTCGAAAAGTCCTCGGGATCTAGCTGACTGTATGCTTGGAGAATTTCAACCACCACCGGTCTCCAGCTCTGAATGTTACGAGACTGTTCTTGCTCGTTCAAGCCAACATAACGTTCCAGAATCGCAACTCCCATTGGGATAAGAGTGTTTGTAATCTTGTCACGTGCCTCAGATCCAACTTTGTCGGAGTCGCAATACAAACGGAACAAAATGCTGATGTAGACACCCGCAGAAGCAGTCTCTTGCTTAAGCAAATTTGGTAATTTATCGATCACACCAGCATTCCATAAGCGCACACGCAAGTTGTAATCCTCGTTGAATTCACGAGCAAACTTGTAACTGTGTTCCAGCAATAACGACAGTTTCAACAGGTTTGTCACAGGAATCGAATTATAAAACTCATCAATGTCAAACAATTCCGATAAAATTTGAATCATATGCAATTGTAACACACATTTGATGACAATCGCGGACTTTTCCTTGGACTGATCTTGTGGAAGCTCACTACTATCCGCTTCCTCTGCATTCTCATCACCTCCACCAGTAACGCTGACAGAAGAGCTCATAGATGCCTGATCCAAATCAAAATCCTTGGTACCACTGACCTCCTGCCTGAGCGGGTCAGTCTTGAACAATTCCCTTGCAGTTGTCAATTCAAAAAGCTCATCGAAAGCAAAATTAACCTTGTCCCAGTGAGCTTGATCAAATTCGGTCAAATTCTGCAAAATTAGCTCTCTCAAGCACGAAATACCAATCTTGGAGATTGTTTCGTTTTGCTGACAAATACACGAGACCAAAAGTTTCAGATAACCATCCATCATTCTGCTCAAAGTACCGAAATAGTATCCGAACAAGGCAATCATGTTTCTAAGGGCCTGGATCAACGTTGTAGACAACCAGACAGATAGATCATCTTGACCTGAGTTTATTTCCCAGTGTTTGCTCAAGATACCAAACATTGGGAATAACAATTCTTGACAAATCTTGTCCCAGAATTCTCCTTCGAACTGGCCACCATTCTCAACTAATGCATCAAACATGAAATTAAGAGCCTTAGATCTAACTTCCAGATCATCACCGGTCATAATAATATCATGGAATCCGGACAAAATCGGAAACCATAGCTCTTCACGAGCAGAGCCAACTTCAGAACCATCAGACTTTTTGGCAATCGATTTGACCAGCCAACGCATTGATTGAAGTGCTTGCAAACTAGACTTTTGAAATCTCTCATTCTTGGCATATTCTGTCAAACAATTGACCAAAGACTCATACGCATCTAGTCTCAAAATCTTATCGAAATGACTCTTGATGATCATATTCGCATAAGATAAACCTTTGGCAACAAACTTTTCATTTGTGTCTTTGGCTGCATCAGTGAGAATTTCCAACAAAGTAACCCAACCAGACTTGATTTGGTCAGCTTTCTTCTGAATCATGTATTGCACACAATCAAGAACCATTTCTCTCACTTGTAAATGTGGACTGTTCTGGATGATGAAATCAAAAGGCTTCAAAAACTCTTTTTGGAACTTGAAGTGTGACAGTTCCTCAATGGCAAAGAATCTTTCAGACAATTGCCTCAATGAATCCAAGGCAAAAAAGGCGATGGTTGTGTTTTGATGACATCCAAATTCATTGAACTTCTCGTTCATCACTGCCCACAATGCCGACCATTGAACCCTGATACGACTCATATTGTAATAGCAAACATCTACCATTTTTTGTAGCGAGAATATTCTTGGATACTGACTCTGGCCTGAAGATTCAATTTCCTCGTGTGCAACATCACTCAAGGCAGCAATAAAATCAAAAATAGCGTTGCCTTCAATTTCAGAGCTCTTAGAGAACACCTTATCCATTGCCACATCCAAATCCGTAGAATTTATTCTAGGAATCATCTCGATTGGCACTTTCTGGTTGAAGTGGTGTTGAGAGGTTTGTTCAGAAAGTGTTTGTTTTTTCCCAAAAGAAGAGAAAAAGCCTTGTGACTCCTTTGAATTATGAGACCTGACACTTTCCAATGAGGTTCTGGCCAATCTTGCGTTCAGCAAGTCAGGAATTGAATCCGAGTCCACACCTTGCGACATGAGCTTCAATCTCTCGATCTGAGAAATTGAAGCCAAAATGCTCTTCCATGAGGAACTCAACGTCGAGTTTTCTTGCACAGCGACCTCCAACAAAACGTAGATGGCGTCAATGTTCTTGTCCTTTAACTCCTCTGGGTTGTAAAGATTACAGAATTGCACCAGAGCTCTGATAAAAGAGGTTCTCGCGTAATCTAGATCAAACATACAAGAAATATGAATGGAGATCTTGATCCCTTCCAACAAAAGTTTTGCAGTGTCCTCATCATCATACTCCCTGAAAGGAGGTGTCAAACCGGCCAGAATCGACATCCAAAGGTTATCAAACATCGATCTCACATGCTCGGCATTGTTTGTGTTATCAGCAGAGTAAAACACAATCTTCATGTTTCTCTTGGACAAGTTCCGCAGAGTCTTGACCGCTTGTTCGGTTTTTGTGGACATTTCTTTGGATGCCTTGAGGTATGCCTCTTTAGCGAAATCCTTACCACCAAAGAGTGTCGAGGATTGTTGAATTGGCAGATCATTCGAGATCAAAGCAGCATGTTGCTCACTCTTGAGAATAATTTCATCATTCTGGATGTCTGTGTATATTTGTTCCAGAAGCTTTGGATCGAGATCTTTACCATCATCAATGCCTCGATTATTGTTAACAAACTCTTCTAACGTCATTCTTTTTTTGACCTGTGGCGAGTGTTGGTCTGTGTTCAACATTATAACAGAGTATGACAGAACATAGACAGTGTCAGCGTTAGCAAACATAGTTGGATTGTCATCCACATATTTTTCAGCGAACTTCAGCATGAATCTATCAATCTTTTGAGATTCACCAGGCAATCTGAAGTGCTGCAAGAAATACCTCAATGCTTCTAGGAAATCCTTACCCTTGAACTCCATCAAATCGACAAACTCATGCATAATGGAAACATTCTTGTCGTCTGCTTCTCCCAAAAACTCACCAACCGATGCCTTGTCCAAAATATCTGTTTCCAGCAGGAACTTGGCAATTTCACGAGGGCTGTCATCGACAATAAAGTGATTTGCCAACAATGCCTTTATACCCTTTTTGGGAGAGTAGTTAAAAAGCTTGACACTGTCCAAGAAAGCTGTCTTTCTTTGCTTAATACTATCAAATTGAGAGACAGATCCTTCGCCAATGTGAGATGTAGCCGGATCACTAGCAGAGACACTGGCTGCTGTAGACACATCGGCAGACAATTGCGAAATCTGATTCGACAACAGAGAGCTATTGGTCATAGCTCTTCCTCTTTCAGACGCAATTGTGTTGACAGCAGTAGTAACAGCGGAATTCTCTGGAGAAACAATAAGTGGTTTTCCACTCCAAGAGTTCATCGATCTCAAGAAGGCAATGATACAATCTATCGAGGTCATTTTCAAAGCATACTCAATTGGAAAATTTAGATTAGCATCTGGATTTGGTGGATGACCGCTGAGTCTGCTAACGTCAAGTTGAGGCACATTGTTCAAGTCATAGGTGGCCAACTTACGAGTAAGGCTTTCGCGACAGTTGACTTTCTGTGTTGGAGTAGCATCCACTCTCAACAAGGCAAATCTAGCCAAATAATCCACAAGAGACTCACAAAGGTTTGGCATAGACGGATCACAGTCATAATTCAAGTATAGCTCAATCAAGACTTTTGGAGAACCACATATACGGTGAATCACGTTCAAGAGGTACCTTTTTTGATGCGCTGTAGATGTCTTCATTTCACTGACAGGGAAATAAATTTCGTCTAGAAAGACAGGAATTTCAGACTTGAATTGGTTTCTAAGTTTGTCCACCATGATCCAGAAGATTTCCAGACTAACCTCGTAAACTGGGGCAAGCTGTGAGGCTGCATTACGGGATAAAACCAGACACAAGTATTTCCGGATTGCATCGATAAGTCTTGTTCGTTCGTTAGTGGACCGGTTAACGATGTTGCAATCTTTATCAAGAAAACTGTCAATGTGGTTTTTCAAGATCCAGTGTACTATGTGCAAGGATAAAAGCTTGGACCTGATTGCGTGCGATCTCATATCGATCGAGTCGTTCTCTATTATTTTCACCGAAAGGTTGCACATGGATCTGAAGATGAGGAATGCATCCTTGACCACAAGTTCCTCTTCGTTTCCGTACAATTCATCGGATCCAATCTGAACATCATCGAGTTGCATGTTTTGCTCCATTTTTTGCAATGTGAGTTTTTGTTTTTCGGCAGTGGCAACGGAATCTGTCAAGCCATTGATATTTTCATTGTTGCTGCTGTTGCTACTTCCAAGGTCTTCACCCACAAACGGGGAAGTTTCAACATCTGTTGCCTGTGCCGACGAAACGGCTTTTCTTCTAACAGCAGCCACTTTCTCGAACACAATGTTGACAATCTGCAGAAGTGTTGCTTGAGCGATTCCCTGGTTGATCGGCGAGAGCGATAAAAGAAACACGTTGTAAATTTGTCTGACAGCTTGTAACAAAACTTTACCGTGAATAGGCATGGATTCATTCAAAATAGCACCGGTGAGCACACGAATGACTTGAAGTTCAACTTTTTCGTCTGTGCCTTCACCGTCAAAACACGAGCTGATCACCTGGACTGCAGCTTCAATCAATGGAATGTACTGATTTTGTGAGCCAGAACCGTTTGCAGCGTTTCCGTCGACGCTGGTGTCGAGGTCAGCGTCAGTTTTGATGTCTGGCTTTGTGCGCTTGTAGAAGATGCTGATTGGCTCACTGAAAACGTTGAAAGTGAAGATTTTGCTGAGACAATCGAGAGCAGCAATTTTAGCTTCGACGTTTGCCTTTTCACAGGCGGACTGAAGCACTTCAAACAGTTCCGATTCAGATGGTAATTCACCTCGAGACAACGTACTGATGGCTCTATTGGCGAGATCAACAAGACCTTTATGTTTTTTGCTGATTTCTTTGATGGCTATGATGTTCTCAAACGATGCCTTGACGAACGCAATTGTTGCAGCCTCGTTTACCGTACTCACCGTGCTTGCTCTTTTGCGGACAGGTGTGCTTGGTTCAGTCGTTTCTTTTGGTGGCTCTGACACGGGTTCGGGAGCCATTTCTGAGATCGATTCTGGAATTGAATTTGCTGGTGGAGCCGGCGAGACCAGCGTATTTGAGCCATTTGACGCGTCAATGGTCTCTGCATCCTCTGTTGTATGGCCATTTGACAACTCTATTTCCTCTTTCGCCACAACGGGCTGTGATTCGTCACTACTGTTGACTGAGGCACCCTCGGGAATTCCGCTGGAGTCATTGGAACCATTGGAACCATTGATTTCGGGCACTGCGGCCTCCCGCGGGCTTGTGGCCTCTTGAGTAGCACCGTCGCTCATCTCTTCAAACTGACACGCAAACGCTATTGTTAGAGGTCTATTTTCCGGGAAAGGGTGAATTTAACAAAACTTGTTAGTTGTGTTCACTTACCTGCCTTATGAGCGTTTCAATTGATGTTTCGAAGGTTATAAACGGGCTTCTATATCTTTTGCCACTTGTTTTTTTACGCTCAAAGGAGATAAATAAAAATTACTGAAGACTTGTCATTTGTGGGCAAAAAAAAATTGGCTTGCGAACGACGGGTCGAATAGCGTCACACGAGCAAATGACTCGTGATTGACTTGTAAATCACGAGAGAAGCGAGCCATTTACCACTTATAGTGAACTGGCTCCAGGGCATGTGTATTTCCACTTGACCATAGCTCTTACGAGCTATATTATCTTTTACAGTATATTTATTTCAGTAATTCTCCTTATTAGCATGGATTTCTACAAGTAAAATCTTTCTCATGAGCTTAGCTATTGTAATAATAAAGTGCTCTATCCATCCAAGAATAGAATTTAAGAGTAATTAATTACAGGCAATTTTTGAGTGTTACAATCATCCATTGCGTTCAACGTTTTTGATTGATTTCCAAATACCACAGTCTCTGCGCTTCATCACTCCCCTCATAGCATTGTATCAAAGAATATCTTGGAAAATGCTCACCTACAATTCACCCTTTGATCCCCATTTACTTTCGTTCCACCATGTCCCACACTACTCGCCATTAGTCTTCAAAATTAGTACATTTGTAAATTCAACTATAGACAACCTCCACTCTTATATAACACTCACACCCTCCTCACAAAAACAAACCACTTACTCGCTTTGCTCATCCCAAGCTCTTCCCTTAATCTCCTTCAATTCGGCCTGAGTATACACATGACCATTGGTGAAGTATCCAGATGCAATCTTGGCGTCAATCTCAACCCTCGAATCAGCTGGTAGCAATTCATCTGGAATCTCAACACGTTCCACAATTTCAATTCCCTGATCAACAATAGCGTCGTGCTTCATGTTGCTCATCGACAACATTCTATCAATCTTGGTAATTCCCAACCAGTGCAAAATGTCCGGCATCAGCTCCTGGAAACGGGAATCCTTGACACCCGCAATGCACTCAGTACGGTGGAAGTAAGCATCGGCAGTATCACCCGATCTCTTTCTGGCATTGTAAACCAAATATTTGGTAACTTCACCAAGAGAGCGGCCTTCCTTTCTGTAGTATGCAACCACACCATTTCCACCTTGTTGTGCTTCCTTAGCTGCTTCCCGGAGACCGAAAATCAAGTAACATCTGCAAGAACAAATATCAGACAAAAACACATCAGAACCAGAACACTCGTCATGGACACGCAATGCAAGTCTTTTCTCTGGGTTTGGAATGTTCTTTGGTTCACCAAAAATGTACACAGTGATACCGCCAATAGGAGGAAGGAAAGTCTTGATGTCCGGTCTAGTAATCAATTCTGGGTACATTCCGTTTGTATCTTCAAACAAAGCTTTTCTCAGCTCGTTTTCAGTGATTCCCAAACGTTTGGCAACGCCTGGAAGATGCCAAACTGGGTCAACTGCAATCTTGGAAACAGCCATGTCTCCTTGATCGTTCAACACAATTTTTCCATCTGGCTTCAAGTTACCCTTGGCAACTTCTTCTTTGATTTCTGGAAGCGATAAGGTAGCTTTAGTGATGGACATAGAAGGTCTGACTTCAACATTCTCAGAATCAGACAAATCACCATACATCCATGGAGCCAAGTGTCCAAAAGGATCGATTGAGACAATCTTCTCGTTTTCACTCCATTGTGGTTGAGGCTTGAAATCAATAGGAGGCTCAGCGTTGGTGTAATCTGGAACGTGGTTCGCATCGAGTTGTTTAGAGGCAATACTCAAAGCGTGATAAACAGAATATGGACCAGAGTGAGCGCCAATGGCATTGTGCTTGCAAAGGCCTTCTCCTCTTCTGGAGCAAACAATTGGACCACGTGCCAGTGGATCCTGTTCATACCAGTTGAGTCCGATCGGTTTAACATCGGCGTCAGTAGTGTAAGTAGTGAGTCTAACACCTTCAGACAAGCTGTTGGCCTCAGCCACCTGTGCCTTGAGGTCTTTGATTTGACTGTGGTGTCCGGCGCATTTGCACTCTTCAATGTTGTTTGTCAAGACAGACGTTGGGGCCATTTCGTATTCAATTATGAGGCGTATTCAAATAATGAGATCAAGCACACTTGATAGTAAAATACACTTATAAATTAATGTATTCAAGTAATGATGATTAAATACAAATAGTTGTTTTGGTTGATGAATGACAAACGAAATCAGTCTCTATTTATACCATATCACAAACGCTTATCTCGCAACTGTTGACCGCTGCTTCCCGGCTCCACTACTACAAAACTGGCGTATCTGCTGACGATTAGATAAACAGTATGGGGTAGCAAATAATACTGATATGAGCCGCACGACTGCTTATCACCGACGGTCAACGTCTCATAAACGGAAACCGTCGGCACGGATGGCGCCGTCAGCCGTCGGCCACCGCTCTAATTCTTCAAACGGGCTCGACCAAGCAATTCCCAACGGTGGAAGCGGTGAGATGATTTGACCGATAACCGTATCGGAAAGTTAGATGGCTCGATAAGTAGATTGATTGATTGCATTGGGAGATAGATGCTTTCCATATACCAATTGGTTGGTTCTTACATTTCATGAAAAAAATATAATATTTAGCGTCGCACAAATCGACGCGTCGTTCTACTTTTGTCTCTCTTCGCTTAAAACGTGAGCTTTGAATGACTCGTTTCGCTCATCATTCAGGCTCTATTTAGTGTAATATGCTATAAATCTCAATACTGGTGCGTGTGAATCGAATCGACATGCTCCACCTTGATCATTGGTCTGTAGACTGGCTTCCACATTTGCGACTTGACCCAACGCAAACATCCTTCAAAGTCTCTTGGAACACGCACTTTACCTCCATCTGGGGACTCTTCCTCCTCAACACGGGCATGTCCTTCCTTGATGGCTTGCAAAATCACAGCAGTGGCCACCTTGGCAGAAGTCTCGTCAATAACTTCCAGTGGAGCAAGAAGACCGGCCTTTTGGTTCTTGATGGCTGGGGAGCCATCAGCGAGTTGGTCAACAGCAGCAGAAATCATCGAAGATGAGATAACAGAAGATCTGGAAAGAACAGCACCAAGACCGATACCTGGGAAAGTGAAACAGTTGTTGTTTTCCGAGATAACGTAACCATTCACGGGCTGGAATGGGGATCCAGTAGCAATAAGTGCATTGTTGTCAGTCCACTTCATAGCATCAGCAGGAGTACATTCGTGCAATCTAGTTGGGTTGGAAAGTGGGAAAATGATTGGCTTAGGATTGTGCTTGTACATTTCCTTAATAACTTCCTCGTTGAATGCGCTAGCTTGGGTAGAACAACCAACCAAGACTGTTGGCTTGATCTTTCTAACAACGTCAACCAAAGCTTTAGTGTTCACACCTTCCCACTCATCGGCAGGATCAGCATAGAGTTGTTGTGCTGGAGAAGACTTGGCGTGCATGGAGTCGAGAATCAAACCTCTTCTGTCCATACAGTGGATCTTGGATCTGGCCTCCTCAACAGTGGCTCCGTGAGTCACCATGTGGTTAACGATCTGGTCAGCAACTCCCAAACCAGCAGAACCAGCACCGTAAATGATCACCTCAGAGTCAAGCAATTCCCTCTTGCTCACCTTGAGAGCAGCGGTCATGGATGCCATCACGACGGCACCAGTACCCTGGATATCGTCATTGAAACATGGCAATTGGTTCTGGTACCTCTCCAAGACAGGTCTGGCAGTAGTGACACCAAAGTCCTCGAAATGCAAAACGGCAGCTGGGAATCTCTTTTTCACAGCCTGGATGAATTTGTCCATGAATTGATCGTATTCAGCACCACGCACTCTATTGAATCTGTTACCGAGGTACAACTCATCGTTGAGCAATCTCTCGTTGTTGGTACCCACATCGAGCACAACTGGCATGATTCTACCTGGGTGGACACCAGCGCAGAGAGTCATGAGAGCTGCCTTAGCAATGGAGATTCTAATACCACCAACACCTTGATCTCCAATTCCAAGAATACCTTCACCATCAGACACAACGATATAGTCAATATCCTTAGCTTCACCAAAAGCGGCTAACCTCTGGTCGATCGACTCTGGTTCGGTAATATCGAGGAAACAACCTTCTGGCTTTCTGAATCTACCAGAATAAGCAGCAATGGCGTCTCCTTCTGTTGGAGTGTAGACGATAGGAAGCAATTCTCTGATATGTCTTCTAACAAGTTCATAATAGAGAACTTTATTTTGGAGTCTCATGGAAGTGCAGAAGTCGTTTTTAGCGAGCGGGGTCTTCAAGAAATGGAGCTGCTTGTAAGCACGCTCAATTTGTTCATCGAGCGTATTCACATAGGGAGGCAAAAGACCAGTGATGCCGAAAGCATCTCTTTCCTCCATGGTGAAAGCAGTACCCTTGTTAAAAAGCGGCGAGTTGAGGATCTGGAACCCATGAAGATCGCACTCAATTGGGCCGTCCACAGACAGAATTGTGTCTTTTGGCGCTCTGACCTTGGCCTGTTCACCGATGGGCGTTTTGATCGTGTGCGAGTGCACATGAGATGTCTTGGAGTCCGAAACGACCGAGTGGAATCTAGCAAGTTTCGGGAATTGCACTTTGCTTGAACGAGCGACGCGTATCGAAAACATGGTTGTGTAATCAATTCAAGCGCTAAAAATTAGATGAAGTGACTAGTCTATAAATGGCTTCCACTGATGAATTCAAACAATTTGACTAGCTATGGTAGCGCCCCAAAACGAGGGGAATATCGTGTGCTTTTATAAGCTCCTTACGCACGGAGGGGCCCTGGCCATAGAGGCTGTTAAACAAGCCGCACACTGAAAAATATCTTTGTGGCTCCTGCAGGTCTCGTAAAAATTCGGAGAGAAAAGAGAGAGGGGTGTGAGGCAACAGAAGCAGAAAACTCCGCAAAAGTGGAGCGATGGAAAAACCTCCCAACAGAAAGTAGTTTGTTTATATATACACTTTGAAGGGTCGCGTGACACTACACGGGTGGTCTACAAAGATCAGCTTACTAGTTAATTGATGGAGGCAAGTTCCTTCAACAGTTGACTGTCAATCGACAAAACCGGATCACGGAACAGGGCTGGCTTTCCGCGATTCGATTTTTCTTCCTCGCCTTGTGAAGAGCCGCACACAACCCTCTCTCCACCGCGTGTTTTCGTTTCGAGTAACTAACTGCTTTCGTACTTTGTCGGAGCAGTGAGGGGTAAACCAAACCCCTTGTTTTGCGCGTTCCTCGGAGAACTTGATCAAGGCATAGTCAGATACTTGGTTCTAGTCTTATACTATACCTGATTTCCTCCATGACAGTATGTTACATTTTATCGGACTAATCGTGAGCTATTTCAGCGGGTCCTAGAGACCCGCGCTCCGTTAAAATTGAAGATCCAGAGAAAAAAATTCCAAGAATCAAAAAAAATTAAAAAAACTAGATAATTTAAATCAAAAAAGTCATCTCAGATTTTATATGGGGTGTAACCCCACCGGGATTTTGATCTCAGCAAACAAAGAAGTTTGATAGAACTAATGCTTCGTTCCTGAATCTCCTTGAACTGTGCTTTCTTACAAAAAGGGCACTTGTAGTTGTGCGTTCTACTAAACATACGACAAGTCCGATCACAGCGTTCCTTGCGTTTACCCCTCCTAAGTAGTGTCAAAATGCCTCATCCGCCACAAAACCCTGAAATTCAGTTCCGTTAGTTGCGGGCTAGGATATCTTCCCCGAATATTCTCAAACCCGAATTGAAATTATACAAATTCCACTGCCGCGCTACAGTTTGTAGGCCGACCTAACGAACACATACTTTGAGGTGCCGGAATGCTGAAGCCCATCGGACTTTTGTACGAGTTCCGTCCATTATGACCACTAGTTCCAGTGCGTCTATTGTTGTATTTTACCTGTTCAGATTTGCTGAGATTTCGCAGCTTATTATCGGAGAAATGGGGTAACCGTTAATGCCCAGATACATGTCGTAAAATCTCGGAACGGAGAAACTACTGAAAAATTTCGGAGTAGCGCTGTTGTTCTTTTTTTTGTTTTCGCACACGCTTGCCAATTCCGCATACTTCCAAAATCACGTTCTAAAAAGGCACGTGACAAGCATTACCCCACATTGTTTTGTTTTTCTCGTGTGCTAATTTTTTTTATTACCATGTACGGTCATTATATTACCGTTTTGTCATATTCAACTAAATGTAGTCCTTGAAGAAAATCACATCGAAAGGGTCGCTAGCTTCGATACGATCACGCTCATTATAAAACTGTTCAAGCCGGCCCACAAAGTCGCCTCCAGCAACGAGATCAGCCTGACGCATCACGGAGATCATCCCATCAACTTCTGTGTGAAGTTTCACAAGCAGTTCTGAATCTAGATGAAGACAGTTTGGTTGTCGCGAGATGATTGATAATTGGTATAACGATTTGATCAAGTGATGGGTGACAAGAAAAAACAGTGGGGTTTTAGCAGTTTCCGTGATGAAACCTGCATTGCAAGCAGAGTGAATCATCTGGCTTGTTAACTCCGCACATTTCAACTTAATTTCGTAATACATTTCACTAATGTTGCGGCCAAATCGCTCTGGGTGTGCACGCAACAGATTCGAAAATATCATGATAATCGAGTGCAGCATTTTGATGCAAGTGAAGTTTGACACAATGTCGTTGTAATTGAACAAATTCAACTCGTAAGGCTTGAGCGAGTTTTTGAAAAACTCAAGTTCTAAGGTATACTTGTTAAACTTAATAATCACCGAGTTGATGAACTCCTCAGACAGTTCCTGATTTGGATTGCAAATGCGCCGCATCCAGTTCAAAATCTCGTCAATCACTGCTATCAGCAGCACATGAATGCCGAAAGGACTCACAGTATAAAGAACCTCCCCCCGTTTGACAGAGCTCAATCCTTCATCCAATGTGAGTCCAAGTGTTGCCTCGGCGTCTTCTTTCGACAATTGATCCGAGTCCAGCCGACAAAGATAATCGATGTTCATCGACGAAGGAAGCCGTGTATTGATCGTTTGCGGCGAGAAACTTGATGGGAGCCCTTTTCCGAGAGCCAGGTACTTATCCAGTGCAAAAAGTTTGAAAAAAGTACGTCGCTTCTCCTCCTCAAGGGCCCAAGCAGGAATGCCACTGTTTTCCTCTTGCTTGCGCGGAACTCTTTCGGTAAGACCGAACGGATGACGAAAATCTATAGCATCAAACTCGTTCAGCTCACACAAACGGACAGCTTTAGATAAGGTCACAGGTGCCTTCATCAGCAGTCCCGAATGAAATTCAACATCTGCCAAAATCGTGTAGATTTGCACAAGAGTGATGGAGCTGTAAGATAGTTCCGCAGCCTCTCTGGATTCGGTCAACAAAATACAATGACGGCCGGCCTTGCGATAGAATCGGGCCGCTGGCTTTTTTTCTCCTAGTAATGTGTACACGAATGCCCATATTGAGTACGCAAGACACATGGTAATCGGCAGTCTCTTCTCGTAATTGCGCAAGAATCTTGTTTTCAAGATCATTCCCGCCAAATACTCGTATTCCTTGAAAAAAATATCGAAGATCTCCTCGACCTGTTGTTCACACGGAATATCATCATCGGCATCTTGATCTTGTGGTGTAGTGGGAGTTGTAGGAGTTTTAGGAGTACCCGTTCTTAAAGCCCGGCCTTTCCCCAGAGAATCCGTATGATACATCCATTTAAGTCCCTTCCGTCTTCTGGGATCCTCAGATGCTGTAAATTGACACTCCAACTGGGCTTTTTCGCACCCTTGACATTGACCTGGAACTTCTGAAGGAAGACACTTGACTTTCCGTCTCCGACACCGGTTACAGGCCCGTTTTGACATTCTTGAGGGCCGCGTCTCCTCAAGATGAGAATGTCTTATTTGCAAAGTACTTGTCATGCAAACTTACTAGTCACAACGAGTACGAGCAACAGCGGTTTTCTGAAAAATTCGGTAACTTTATCCTTCAAATCTAAATCGTATTTTCTCGCAACTAAAAGTGTTTTTTTTTTTTTTTTTTGTTTGATTTCTCCTTACTCTCTATCACTCCGCCTCACTACTACCCCTTTTATCATGACGGAGCATAATAAGCGAGACCGAGTTGTTCTCATATCAAAAGCACTATCCAAGCTGCTGCGCCACAGGGCAGTATCAGAAAACCTTACAGTTGATGAGAAAGGATTCGTTCCGCTTGATCAAGTTCTCCAAAACAGATTACTCAAATCACTTAGAGCATCCGCACACGAAGTGTTCACGGTAGTGCAAACCAATGACAAAAAAAGATTCAAGATTGTTGAAGTGGTAAAATCAAACTCCGAACCCATAGAAGTCAATGATGTTTCTCCCATCCCGGGGAAATCGTACCTGATTTGTGCTCTACAGGGACATTCCATTGGAACCATCAATGACTCATACGGTTTACAGAAGTTGACTCCACAAACACTACCCAAAACTATCGTCCATGGAACGTACATAAGGCATCTACCGGCCATTAAAGAATCTGGAGGTCTCAAAAAAATGAACAGAAACCACGTTCATTTCGCTTGTGGATTACCGAGATGGCTTGCAAACTTACAAAATGACCCAATCGATCAGAGTCAAGAAGAGGAAATAATCAGTGGCATGAGAACGTCTTGTAATATTCTGATTTATCTCGACACATCAAAACTCAAACACAGCAACCTTGTCTTTTTCAAGTCCGCAAATGGCGTCATCCTGAGTCCGGGAGACGCTGATGGCTGTATTAGTACAGAGTTTTTCCAAAAAGTTACAGACATTGAAGGAAATAATGTAGATTGGTAAAAGCTGGCTAAAGTTATTAGAATCGCACTCAGTAACCACTCACCACTTTCGTGACTCGCTTCACTCGTTGTTCAATCTCCGAAGCATAATGGTATCAATCAAAAAAAACATATAAAGAATGTGTATACACAAACAACAGACATTAGTATCGTCCAATGAGTCAATGCGAGCCAGACCCACTCTCTTGTTTGAATGCCAATAGTTTGGCCAGTTCAGACGTAGCGCACGCTTTATTGAAAAACCGGTGCTGTAGTAGCTCGTCAGTTGTGGCTCTATATTTCACCTCCACACACAAACAGACACTTAAGAAGTCCATTATTTCACTCGACAGCATTTCAGGGTGTTTCAAGGTTGGAGTACCATTTGAAGCAATTAAGTAAAGAGCCTTCAAAGGTTCCTCGTTCAAATAAGGAGGTTCTCCTTCAATCATCTCAATTCCCATGATACCCAAAGACCACACATCAACCTTTTCGTCGTACTCTTTTTGTCTAACAACTTCTGGAGCCATCCAATAAGGAGTTCCAACCATTGTTGCACGTTTCGATTTCTCAGTAGTGAGTTTTGCACAGAACCCAAAGTCTGTGATCTTGACATTACCTCTGGCATCCAACAAAACGTTATCAGATTTGATGTCTCTGTGAATAAAGTTCTTTCTGTGCAAATGCTGCAATCCTTTCGTTGTTTCATAACAGATAGATGCAATCTGTTCCTCTGTAATCTTTGGATTGTTGTCGATAACATCAGTCAATGAACCACCTTCCATGTACTCCATAATCACCCACAAATCAGCAGATCCATTCAAATAGGCTTCGATGAAGTTCACAATGTTGCTGTGTTGAGAATCCTTCATAACAAGAATTTCATTCACAATCAACTCTTTACGACTCTGTTTGTTCAAATCTATTTGTTTGATAGCAACTTGTCGACCACTCATCTTCAAAGATTTGGCAAGATACACAGATCCACTTGCACCTTGACCAGCTTTTTCGATGACTTGGAAATACGAAGCAGGGTTCGTATTGATCACCACACTTCTCAACTTGGCCATTATTTGAGAATCAGTCATTGCAGATATTCTCTTATCTCTTTGATGCTGTCCATCATTCTTGCTTCCAGCCAATGCATGTGTAGTCTTATTCTTAGCAGACAAAGGCTGACCATATGGATTCGACTGCTGCGACGATGCACCCGAAGCCATCGATGCTGCGGCTAAAGCCATTTTGCTTTTCTGCGATGAAAGCTTGTATGGCTGTTGTGATGCGGGTGGTGGAGGTTGTCTGTACTGAGGTTGTTGGTGTCTTTGATGAATGTATTGTTGTTGAGCAGGTTTGGGGGCCCCTCTCAAAGTTGAGAATGGCTTGTCAGACAATGGTGATGATGTACTGTTGGCAGATGCAGGAGTAGAAGGTGAACTTTTGACCGATTCGTTCGATGGAAAGTGCTGGAGCTTTCCCTCATAGCGACCAACAGAAGAGGTTGTCGAGCTCGGCGATGACGAAGAGCTGTCTGAGTTGTTCACCAAAGTGACAGCAGTGTTAAGTCTCAAATTTGGATTCAGCTTACTAGCAGGACCTTTCGACAAAGATAATCCAACTGGTGAGTATTGGGAATTGTTGTTCTTGAACGAAGATGGATTTGGAGGGACCTGCCCGAATGGCTTGGATGGAAGGGCCGATGAAGGTGAATTCAAGGTGCGGTTAATAGTTCCCTGGTTTCCCTGAGATGGGGCTACCGGAGCCTTTCTCATTGGAATCAAGTTGCTGTTAGAGGCGGATGCATTTGAAGATGCGGATGGAGGCGGAGGAGGAACTCTTCTTGGCTGAAGGTATTTTTCCTCATGGTTATTCGAGGAGTATGGTTTCGTCATGTCATTGATGAATTTGGATGAGGCGTTCGAATTTGAAACATTGGAGTAGGAAGAACTGAATGCGGTAACTCCTGAAATGTTCTCACCAAACTTGTCATGCAACCCGAGATCCGGACTCACCATTTCGGAGTAAGTGTTCAAAACATCGATCACAGCAGTTGGATCTGCAGCCAAATCCTCGGAAGTAATATTGGAACCTTTCAGTAAAGCTATCCATTCTGGTGGAACACCTGTCAATGCTCCGCTGGAAGGGTCATAACCAACGTGAGTTTCATGCGTAACGGTGATAGGTTTTGAAAAACCTTCTTTGGGGCACTTGGCGAGAATTGTATCGATCCACATGTTGAGCTCTTTCTCTGTCTTCACTGTCACAAAAGTGGATCGTGTTCTGTGTACCACTTCAAAGCAAAAAGTTTTCAGTTGATTCTTGAAACAACCCGAAATATGAAGCAAGGGAATTCTGAGCCATAATTCAGCTTTGTCGTCGTTCTTGTAAAAGTCTAAGCTTGACTCACTTAAAACCAGATATTTCTTTGGCCATCTAAAGGATATTAATCCTTCCTCCTTAACTTGAACCCATCCACTCTTACGATGCACAGTGGTGTGAATTCTTAGTTTGTTAGGTTCGTTCACGTTGGCACCGTTTGAGTTTCCACTGATTCCTGATGATCCACTTGAGTTCTTACTGTGCAGCGACACATTTGACGGACCACTCGTCTGGGGCGGTTGAGGCGCCCGCCCTATGTTTGTGAAGGCACTTCTGGTGAGTGCCTCTGTAGACGGTTGGGACATTTAGCAAACGGAACTAACTAACTGATGTTCACTTGACGGTTTATATGAACTTGATTCAACTCAATCTTTTGGAACAAGATACTTGTGTTTCACGTCACTTTGGCGTAAAATCAGACAAATTGCAATTCGTGTTCCCGTGTCACTTGATACAACTTTAATCTCCAATCTGGTACGCCTTAGACTCAAAGTCGTTGCTTCAAATCCAAAAACAAAACAAAAAAACTCCTTTTTTTCAAATTTTCGAGCTTGCAGAAAGACCCCAAATTAGGAAATCTGCCAGCATACGCGAAAATAAGTTTTTCAAAGGAGAGAAAACACAATAAGAAATAGCGTGTTTTATATGGGTTCCAGTGTAATTGAGATGATCAGTATTGGTAGAAGAGACGAACGGCAGAACTTTTCGCGGAAGGAAGCGATTGGCGTCATAATTTCTTGAAAGCCAAATTGGTCTTGTAGGAGCCTTATTTGTGAATAAGTATAGAATTCGATATGTGATGTGGATGGTAAAGGCAGTGCAGTGTGGTGCATTACCGTGTCTCAGATCCCCATTTCAATGCACGCGTTCTTACTTAGCTTCGTGGGGTTTGGCTGCCTCAGTCTGGCCAGCTGAAACAAAAATTCCCTCACGGTTCATGTCGAAACACGTCCCAGTTTGGAATTTTGTATAAATTTGGCAAGCCGCATACCCCTGCCTTGATTACGCGTCAGGGTCCAACAGGCAACTGGCGGCTCTTCCTAATACGGTCAGTCACTTGTACAAATGAACGGGAGATTTAACAATAGAGAAAAATGAAGCTTGATCGTCTGCCTCATCGTTTGCACTGTCCCGCAAATCACTTGTATCGAGTATCATGGGGTCGTCAAATGTTTCAAATTGCATTTCTGGCTCGGTCTCCGGCGAGTAAGAGGCCCTTGGTACAGTCATTGCAGGTGAAGGCTCAGGCGGGGCGTTCACCGAGATCATTGAGTAAGCATCACCTTCGAGTTCCGGTTCTAGTTCCAAAGAAACTGATGAAGCCTCGTACTCATCGCTGGTTGGACCGGTAGCAATCATTGAGCTTCTACCTAGTAAACTTTTTGAAACACTTCGACTGTTTCTTCTGCTTAACATTGCGGCTCCACCCAAAATAGAATCACGTCGAATAGGGATCACCTGAGATCCTGGAACCACTATGGACGCTAGAGAATAATTATCGTCGCTTCCGGTCATTGATATTGGTCTAGCCAAGCTATATTGACGCTGGAAATCACTGTATCGATCAAAAAGATCGTTTCCGACGTAAACGTCCACCACTGACGATGGGTATCTTATCACAGAACTGTATCTGGATAGCGACGATCTCTGTCTCAACCTACTTGCACTGGCATCGTCACTCTGTTTTTCTGTACGATGTGTTGAGACTGAGCTTGCGTCGTCGCTACTTCCCTCACTACCTGTCCGAACGGTACCCCCGTACATCGAAGAATGGTCTATTTGCGAATGTCCTTGATGTGATGTTTCAGATGTTGATCTAACTCTGGACCTGCTATTTTTTTTGAATGACAACACCAAGTTTTTTCTCAACATGTAATAGAACCGTGAGACTCTATGCTCGCGAGGTTTTTTATCATTAGCAGAGCCTTCAACAACGAAGTTTGAATTAACGGGTCTCACAGTTTCCGTTGTACTTGCTCTTTGTTCTCTATTGAGGCCATTATTGTTTCGTGAAAGTCCCAGTGATGATCGTGTACTTTTTTGTGATTTGTCTTTGCTATAAATCTCTTGAGTAAGTTCGCCATCGTTGTCTTTCTGTCCTTGTAGTATTTCTAGCTCTTCTTTTAAATTGAGGAGGTACTCCTTGAGTTCATCTCTATCTGCTGTGATTGTTGTAGAACGGATTGATATTGAGCCTTGGAACATGCCCAAAGTGATGAAGTTTTGTGATTTGAATTATCTGGTTTAAGTAATTCAAATGGGTAATATTTGTATCCTTTTAAAAGTTCTCCCTCTTTTTAGACGCCCCCGTCAAAAAAACCAAGTTGTAGGACAAAGTTGTAACGGTTTCCGTCGATTGCATCGATCGACGCACCAAGAATACTGGCAGAGTCAATTCCCCGCGCCCTCGGCAAATTGCAAAAAGAAAACCCATCAAATATTTTTCTTGCACCGCCGCGTACTTCCACGAGCGAGCGTGGCTTGTGTGATAGATGACGTAAGCGCGAAGGCGTGAAGCGTTGTGGTGTTTTTGTCTGCTGCGCTATAGACAAAGGCTTGTTGTGCGCAGTTAACCTATTTGACTCGAATAGTTCAGCACATTAATTTGTTTCAACAACACATCAACAACCACTGCAAAGTTGCTTTGTCATTGCACTAACATACAAGTCTTTCATATTAGTGAGACACACATTGAATTTCTTTGTGTGCTTTTAACGGCAGGCTTTCCAAACAAAATACTTTACCGCAATCCCATAACATAAGCTGGTTCTTTCTGGTTATAGCGGTCATATTGTGGAATCTCACTCGAAAAAACTTGACACAGTGGATAGTAACGTTAGATGTCTCATTGGTGAAGCTTGATTGGTTCAGCTATTGATTTCATAACGTTTTCTCGAGATTTCATATCTAAAACAACAGCCACACATCAGTTGTTGATTTAGTGCATGCATTGATCCACACAAACAGCTTTTTCAAAAATGGCATACAGCAACAATCGCAATGGCTTCAACGCTGGTGGCGGTTCTAGAACCGAGGCAATGCAATTAAGCGATATCTCTGACCTTTACGATGACTATTTGAGCACTGAATCACCTTTGGAGTATGACTCCAAAAAACTTAATGACAGTCAGCAGAGTTTTGCAAATACTTACGACTCGCTTCCAGATGACTCGGTTTCCTCCATGCGTGGGTTGAGAGATAATTCACCACGAAGAACAAACATGGATCAGTATTCCGCGTCCCTTTTGGACACCGATTCGTATTATTCAGGTGCTATTGCGTCTACCGAAGACGCAGATGACAGAGATGACGAAGCCTCGCTTGAAATACTGCGTATTCCACGCGATCGCCTGTTGATTCCACAAGCCTCAAATGACTTTCGTGAGAGAGGTGCAGCTCAAGTGATGCAACAAGTTGAAGACCAGAACGGAATTATAACAACAAAGGTGGTCCGCAAGTCAATCAAAGACTTCAAGATCGGCAAAGAATTGGGAGAAGGGTCTTATTCTACTGTGATGTTGGCCACCGATACCACCACGAACAGAGACTATGCTATAAAAATCTTGGACAAAAAACACATCATCAGGGAGAAAAAAGTCAAGTATGTTAACATAGAGAAAAACTCTCTCAACAGACTCGGTAACAGAAATGGTATTGTTCATCTTTTCTACACATTTCAAGACGAACGGAGCTTGTATTTTGTATTGGACTATGCTTCCAACGGAGAGTTATTAAGTCTGATTAAAAAACATGGTACCATGGATGAAGAATCAGTCAAATACTACTCTGCTCAATTGATCGATGCCATTTCGTATATGCATAGCAACGGAGTTATCCATCGTGATATTAAGCCGGAGAATATTCTACTTGATACAGAGATGAAAATCAGAATCACAGATTTTGGTACAGCCAAAATGCTGGATCTGGGTCCTGATGGCAATTATCCGTTTGACGTTAAAGCAAACTCTTTCGTGGGGACGGCAGAGTACGTCTCACCAGAGCTTTTGAACGACAAGTATTGCGGCAAAGGCTGCGACATATGGGCATTGGGTTGCATAATCTATCAAATGATTGCAGGTAAACCCCCATTTAAAGCTTCAAATGAGTACCTCACATTCCAAAAAGTTATCAAATTGCAATATGCTTTCAGTGCTGGTTTCCCAATGGTGGCGAGAGATCTTGTGAAAAGAATCTTGGTCTTGAAACCAAAGGACAGAATCACGATCCAGGAGATCAAAAACCACTACTTTTTCAAGGAAGTTCATTGGAATGACCAAGAGTCTATTTGGGGAGTTCCCCCTCCAGAGCTGGGTCCTTACAAAATGTCGGCAAAATCCATGCTACCAATTCCGGAGTTCACTAAAACAAGCAATATGACAACTGCTAACATTAGGAAATTGGGTATTTCAGGAGTTCGCAGTGCTTCTGCTACAAATGTGACATCAAGAGCTTCTTCTCCTTCGCCGGGAAATGCTAGTCACAGTAACAACAACAACGGTACTGTGTTTGGACTTCCCAATCCGATGTCTGAAACCAAAAAGGCCAATTCCTCGCCTAACATTCCGTTACTGAGTTCATCAAACCAGCAGTTATCTACTGCTGCAGCTGTTGCAACCACCAAGAAGTTGATGTCACAGCCAATGCCGAAATCTCGTCCAACTTCCAACTCCAACTCGAATTCGAATACTTCGTTGTCGCAACAAGCACAGGCAAAACCAAGTTCGAGATCCCATCCCAACAAAACCAAAGTTGAATCAGCAGTTTCTTCACATGGTCGTATTGTTAAAATTTCGTCCGCTAATGATAACTTAGGAGCATCGAAAATTTCAGCGAAGCCATCAAGTGCTGGGTTGAGTTCAAATCCACCAACTCCACTCACTCTTTCGTCGCCTCCTTCTCCACGCAGAGAATCTCCTCGCTATGTGGATGTGATTCCAGGAACAAACATTCCAAGACCTGTTATCAACACTCGGATTAATCCATCAAGAAGTTTTGCTAAAAAAAGTGGATCTCTGGGGACCAAGTCTAAGTCATCTTCTGCTGCTACGTTTAAGACAATGGACGTTCCACAAATGTCTATTTTGGACATGACTTGGGTGAGCTTTCTGACTCATCCCGATGAGAGAGTTGTGAAGGCAGGAATTGTTTCTGCAGCAAGGTATTCTACGGAAACTTTTGAGAAAAAATACAAAGGAATGTTGGCAGAATCACCGCTTGGATATCGGAACAAAGAGTTGTTGAATTCGTCGAATCCTACTTTGCTAACACAGGCTGTCGGCTCAAGAAGGCCTTCGGCATCCAGTCAGTATGCTGTTCCCAATTACGATGACGCCATCACTTTCACTCATGTCGATGAAGATGAAAATGAAAACGAAGAGGAAGACGAAATCAAGGAAGATTCTTTGACAGACAAAAAGTCAAGATTCAAGAGTCTGTTCCATTATAAGCCAATACATCCTACTGAGCCGATGTTCAAAAACCGGACACTCCTCATTACCTCTTTTGGACGTGCAATGATGTTTGTTGAAAATCACGATAGAAAGAGGGAAAAATACCAGTGTGTTGCAGAAATTGATCTCACTAACTCAAGCATTCGATTCAGAGAGGTGATCGGAGATAGAAAGTCAAAGAACGTCTCTACAGGAGTTTTTGCAATTGTCTCTACGAACTTCACGCTTGCATTTGAGGTTGAAAAGCCAGAACTTTCTGCTTGGACCAATTCGTTAGCCAAGTCCCGTTTCAACCAACAGGAGCGAAGCATACAGCAATTGCTGTCTGGCGATTCTTCCGGAGACGCTGGTACCACAATGGGACGGGAGGCTGCTTCTAAAGCAGCCAGTGCTGCCATGACTCCTCCCTCAGGTTCTCCAAAACTGACGGTTGATACTTTGCCTTCTTCACCACTTTTGGAGGCAGATCTTTTGTCGGGATTGGATGTTCATGGCAATAATGGGACGAGATCAACAGGATATACCAGCGAAGGCAACTATTCGACACAGAAAAAAACCAGACAAGTTCGGAAGCCACCCCCTGGAGGCTCTCATACAACGTTCATTTCGTCGATGCGTACTGAGTCTGAGATGAACGGTTACAAACACGCCGCGCACAATGAGCAGGATGCAAACACGCAAAAGGTCATTTCAGAGAATTCTCCAATGATTTCTGCGGCCATCACTAAGGCAATTTCAAATGCATCACGGTCCAGCAGCAGCAGCGATTACGAAACCTACCAAAACGCTCCTACTCGCACCTCGAGGAACGCCAGTTACAGCCCTTCAAGCAACGGTGGATCGGTTCCGCGTTTGGTGACTTCGATGAATTCAAAGCTTTTGGCTCGGACAACCAGAAGGAAGAAGTGAATGTACGTGGTTAGGTGTCTGAAATTTGTTACCGATAGGAACTAAGCATTTTCATAGTTGAGTTTTTCAAAAGCATTTTGATTTCCGAAAATCTGGGGTAAAAAAACAGTCTATTAAAATTTTGATTATGTAACTGATTGGTTTGATCTTTGTGTTTCTCTGAAAAAGTAACGGGGTTTTCACCATATTAGGAAACACCTTGCAAGATTTGTGACTGCGTTTTGTGTAAACTGCCATATCTCAAATCCGGGTGAAGAGTGGAAAAAAAACAATAGCAAAGGCGTGCGCGCGACAACTTTCTTTCCTGGTAGAGTGAAAATTTTCACGGGAAGCGCCCCCTGGTGGTAATCCCACCGGGGAGAATTGCGCGGTGCCGAAAATGCTTAACAAATTTTTCAGCTTCGCTCAAACTTTGTAGTTTCACCAAGGGAATTTTGACCTTTATAAAATTTTCACAGCGATTGAAGTTTGTGTTTGAATCACAAAGAGGTCTATCTGAGGTCACCAGCTATAGATAGTTCATATAACACAAAATGGCTAAATTCATCAAATCAGGCAAAGTTGGTATGTACTAGTCACAACAAACTTGGGTTTGTATGGGTTGCAGTTGAAAAAGCAGATTCGAATACATTCAAATTTACACGCAACAAACTCAACATGGACAATCTCAACGGATTCAAAGCGAAAATCACGATCATCTTGATCTTTTAGACAGCAATAACAACCATGAGTATACTAAATTTCAATATTGCTGAAGTTTGGAACGAACCGTTATGTCCAAAGACAATATTTTCAATTTTTCTTCATACGTTAAATGTGTGTTTCCAGTATTCAAAAAGATTGACAAACCGTGAATGCTGAAATGACAGCAGAGGAGCTGTTGGAAAAAAGATGACTGTGTCAAGAATTTGCTCCAGCTGCATTTGAATCCCTGATCGCTCACCCGTAGATAATCAATTACTAACTTTTTTCTTTTAGCTGTTGTGGTCAGAGGCAGATACGCCGGTAAGAAGGTTGTCATTGTGAAACCACATGATGACGGTACCAAGTCCCACCAATTCCCTCACGCCATCGTTGCTGGTGTTGAGAGACAACCATTGAAGGTCACCAAGACCATGGGTGCTAAGAAGGCTGCCAAGAGAACCAAGATCAAGCCATTTGTTAAGCTCATCAACTACAACCACTTGATGCCAACCAGATACTCCTTTGAGGTTGAATCTTTCAAGAACGCTGTCTCCGCCGAGGCTCTTTCTGAGCCATCTCAAAGAGAGGAGGCTAAGAAGGTTATCAAGAAGGCTTTCGAAGAGAGACACCAAGCTGGAAAGAACAAGTGGTTCTTCACCAAGTTGGCTTTCTAAATAAAAGTATAATTATTTCACACAAATAGTATATTTCTAATCTCAGCAGCTGACCCTCTAGAGGGGTGTCACAATAAAACGTTCTTTGGGCGGGAAAAATAGAGGGAGTAAGAAAGACATAAAAAGAAATATTTTAGTAGGGCAATTTAGAAGGTTGTCTTCGTGAATGACATCATAAGTGAAGGAAGGAGTGGTGTGAATCAACTGGCTCAGCTAGTCAGTCTGGGCGGCCAGCCAGTCTGCAGGTGCCCCGTGTTTCACTGTCCCCGCAATACCGGAAATATTGGCAGTATTGGCAATACCGGTAGTACACGCAGCACAACGGTTGAACCTGTCGAGCTGCAGGAAACGTGTGAAAAAAACAGTAGCTTGAACCGGCGAATAGTGTTCAACCAGGCTGACGTCGAACGTAGCAAGCTTCGATTATGCGTTAGTGCGCTTAAATGTGAGTAGTTGCGTGCCCAGTGTGATGCCGCCGTGCGCCGCCGGTTGAAACGGTCCTTGCACGAGTTTCCGTTTTCACTCCGCGAGTGAACTAGTGTATAATCCCCCGATGCAGAGATGTGCCCGCCAGCGAGATCTGCTGCAGTAGACGTGCAGATCCCAGCCCTGGCCCGTAGTGGCGGTTGTAAATAAATTTGCGAGCGCACAATAGACAAAATCAGCGAATCCCCAAAAATTGGGAGTGGGAAAAACAGATATAATCTCGCAGCACCAAAAATGCCTGAAGTCAAATCAAAATCGTTTTTCCTGTACAAGGTAAAGATAACAAACTGTGGAGCAAGACTAGCTAGCGTTCTGCCATAATTTTCCAAATTGTATTATTGAATAGCAAACACCCATTTGAATTAAATCAGCTTAGCTAACTTCAAGCTTGCAAACCTCTACGTCACAAACAACGGCCACCATTGCTTCTTTCTCGAACAATGGCGTCCAGTTCAAGCTCCAGCTCTGTATCAAGCTCCAGCTCCAGCTTTCTGGCAGAGGCAGTGCCCATTTTGAAGACTACAGAAACACTCATTGCTGCCATTTATGCTCGAATAGATGCTGCATTGCCAATAAAGTCAGGCTTAACAAAAGCCCAGTTAGAGGTGGACCCACATTTTATAGAAGCCCGTCAACAACTGGGTGAGGTGGTGGATTCTCGCTGGCTCTCAGATATGGCTACCTGCACATTACATTTACTCGCAGCCATCAACAAACATAGTAATGACGCAAAATTACACGAGCGCAGGGTGGCCTCACTTGAATCTTCAGCTATCGTGGCCTCGCTCTTGTCGACGCTGTTCAGCCGTGTATGGAACCTTGTGCCTCCGGTTCTGGCAAGGGACGCACAAAAGAGTATCATTACGGACGGTGGTATCACCGTGGCCCCTACAACGGTTACCGGTCTGCATTACGGGGCAGGAAGACCAAGGCAAATTCCTTCAGCTGTCACTAGAAGACTTTTGATATTGCTTTGTGAGCTTAGACCCGAAGACGCTTCCTTTGCAACACTTGAGAAAATCTCAGGTTCACATTTGTCAGCTCCGAAGGGAATCTTGAACAAGGCCGATCCGGCACAAAGGGTATCAATTGAACAAATATCCACTGCCTGTGACAATATAATAAGGTATCTTGCAGCTAGTAACCCAGACGACTTCTTTGAATTTCTGCGGTACAAGTTCAAGAAGAACTATGTCGAGTTATGGATAATTCCCGGAACTGAATGTCTCGGACGTGCTTATCTCGAATCCAGTACCATTGGCAAATATGTTTCTCTTATCAAAGAGGTTCTTCAAATAACACGGAGGCAGTCGCAACAGCAGCTCTTGTTTCATTACTTCGCTCAAAGTATCTACTCTTGGGCTGTGTCTAGAACCAAGGATTTCATGCCTTGTCTCAATGACCAACAGCTACATGTCAAAGTGGATGCCTTGTTTGACCTGAGTTACAAACTTGCAGATTTCAAATTTTTCTCCGCCACTTCTTACCATTTCCTTGCTATGCTTTTGACGATGTTACCGAAACAACTCGAAAAGTTCCTTGATGACCGTCATTTGAGACCTTCGGCGCTGGCTCTGAAGAGATCTGTTGGCAAATCCAATTCGAAACAGAAGTTTTTATCTGAATTGATTCAGCTTCCTGTGAAACTTCCAAACTCAGCCCAGAGTTTACTCGATCTTATGATGGTGAGTTGTTCTGTATCTATTTTTGAACCTCAAAACCCACTGGTTAGTTTCTTGAATTATAATTATGAGCAGATTGGTAAAGACCTTCGGCTTGATGATTTCAGTTACTCTCCAACAAACACCAATCCCAATCTTTTTGATCAATTGAGAGTTACATACGTCGCCATCACAATGCTTATCAAACCAACACAAGTTTTGGACAAAGTAACCTATGAGTTCCAGAGAATTGACTATGAAAGTTCTTTTGTTTTCTTGTACACCTCTGCAATTTCCAAAATTACTCAAGTTCCGTTGCTTGGTGAAGACTTTTTCCCTTTTCTAGAAGAGATTGCACCTCACTTGTTGACTGTTTTCCGCAGTATGGCAAAGGAGAAAATTTTGGGCGATCCCCACAATGAGACAAAATCATTTGAACAAAATGATGTTGGTGACTGTATGATGGATATTATGGACGTACTGCATCATAGTGCAACCCTTGATTCTTCAGATGCGAAGAGAGCTGTCGCAAGTTTGGTAGGAAGATCATCGCCGACTGTTGCTTCCGAGTCCCTCCACACTCTTTCCACCACGTCTTCGAACGCACATAGTCAAGGACAGGATCCTGCACAAGTGAAAAGTTCTTTGACAAATGTCTCCGATTCTCACCATACCTCTTTGAAGACGATCACTAAAACTAAAACGTTGTCTTCTAAGGTTATAGGTCCATTCAAACATACTTTGTCGAACTCAGGTTCCACTTCAGCCCCGATAACTCCAAGCTCGCCACATCCCTCAACGGAAATCCCATCAGTTGCCAGAGGTAATCCTACTTCTTCATCCATGCTTTCAAGAGACTCTAATCATAGCTCATCTGCGAAGGTTACCTCAAGAAGCTCCAGCAGTTCCAAGAAGCCGGATTCACAGACAATTTCGCCGACAACGTCTTCAACTTCACAATCGTCGAATTCGAAAACAGATGAGCTTGTTCAAGTCAAAAAGAGAAAAGCAGAGTCATCTGATTTACTCAGGGCCTCGTTACTCAATATGCTCTATGTCTTCCGGGTTTTCCCTTTCTTGTGCTTCAGAGCATCGGGAATGGATCGCAGTACGAACTTGGTTCAATTTGCATCCGACTTCAAAAAGCTTATCATCTTCATCGATGAGCTTGTTTTAGATGAAGACATCACGATAAAAAGAGCAACCACTGATTTTATTTTGAGTTTCCCTGTCACTGCAGCTAACACAAATCTACTTCGTTCAGCCAGAGCTCATATTGCTATGGCTATTCACATTGATTGCATTTCAAAGCTATTCATCCAGATCTACACTAACAAAGAGGAACATGAGGAGTTACTTCAGTTGTTGGCAGATTTCTTTGAACTTCTAGCCCACTACGAGAACGCAGATGTATTTGTTCCAGAGATTGATTACATAAATGCTTATCATGAGTCTGGTAATTGTGCAAGTCTCATTCAAAGATTCGAGAAAGCGATATATTTGGGTCTATTCTCGGACAATGTCAACACTCATAAACTTTCCAGAAGATTACTGGCTTCTTACTTCCATATTGTGACCGGCCCGCATCACCTCAAGAAATGTTTCGGTAGTTATAACATCGATTTGGCCTACAACTTACTTTCGGATAAACTCCCTGCAGGTACAATGGCCATCAGGAAGAAGTTACGTGATCGTCTGTGCGACATTGATACTCCTACCGAGACTCTGATTGAGATTTGGAACTTGATGTTTGAAAAGCTGAAGGGGATCCATGACTACGAGTCATTTACTCAGGACCCAACTAGAACGTTCAGCGCCTCTTCCTCCAACTCAAAGCATGCAGAAAACTTCCCGGAGTATCTTGCATCTCTCGGTGGTATAATCCTTTCTCCGGAGTTTGACGAAGATCCTAGAAGACCTTATCTCGAACAGTGTTTGACACTGTTCTTGGGTTACGAGGTTGCCAATCTTTTCTCTAGCGACGCAAAACAGAGGGATAGATGTCGTGAGGTGCTTTGTGTGTCTATGCATCCTTTCTTGTGTGGGATCATACTAGAGCTTTTAACCAAAAACTTTTGGAGATTCGAAAAAGCATTAAATAACAAGGAATACCACTTGTGTGAGCTTCTCATTGAAGTTTTGCGAGCAGTAAGCCAAATTGATTACGAAGTGCTATATTTTCATGTTTATGCGTTTTGGGAACTGAATCTGAAAGTCATGAGAGCAATCAACGATCACAACAATGAAACTGCGTTTTTGAGGGTGAAATTGAAGTTTTGCAGGCTTCAGAGCATCTTTTTACCCAGATTAGACGATCTTTCCATGCATGGAAACATCATGAAGAAAAATCAGTATGCCAGGTACATGGCTAACTTTTTAGAAGACTCGTTCAATTACCAAGGACCAGCAGAGCCACAAGATGCTTCCAAGAAAGTGGTACAGTTTGGTGCTTCCAAAGCTACCTCAACAAAGACAAAGTTCCAAGAACTCAAAGAACAAGAGGTTGAAGAACTACATTCCGAGATCAAGGTGGAAACATCGCTGTTACTAAAAATTATATTCCTCAGATTACCTTTAGATACCCTCGGTCAAGGGTCAAACGGTACTGCCGACGACTCTTTAGCGGTGGAAGTTACATTTTCCAACTACTTCAATCTTTTTGTGAGAATTTTAGAAAGTTTGGACAGCAATGATTCGAGAGAAATTACGAACAAAGCCAAAAAGCACCGCTCTTCCAATATTGTTAACAACATTATTCAAGCTTTGGTGAACTTGTTGAAATCAAATTCTGAGGTTGGCTTGAAATACTCGCTCCCATTGGGTTACCACAAGAATGTGCTTATCCGCTCATCGTTTATCAATGTCTTTTCGAGCATTGTTCAAAACCTTAGTGTTCGAATGAACACTGATTTTGAGAGAGAGAATGCAGAGATTATCAACAATGGAATGCAAATTCTTGCAAACGATCGTTTAATGCTTTTAGCTTGTGTTAAAGCCTGCCCTTTGGCTGAAGTTGACGCTTTTGCAAACGCCATTTTGACGCTGACAAGCAACAAGATGCTGAAGCTTTCAATCTTGAATCTTTTATTGAAAGCCGATATCTTGGAGACTACCGACTCTGTTGAGATTCTGAGATCTAACACAGTCGCAACGAGAATGGTCGCAATCTATTGTCATCTTGAAGCAGCAAGTTATTTGAGTACGGTCTTTAGCCCGATCCTAATTCAATTGTCAGAGACGGAAGAATACTTTGAAATTGAAAAAATCTCAGGTTTTGATGAGGCTACAAAGGAAAAAAATCTTGATCTGTTCATGAAGTACCTGACGTTGATTGTTGAAGCCATAACCAATTCGATTGACAGCATGCCTTTGGGTCTGCGTATGATATCTCAAACTATCTTTGAAGCAACTGCCAAATCGTTCCCTGATTCGAAGTATGCTGCTCTCGGAGCCTTCTTATTCCTCCGATTATTCAATCCCGCTATTGTTGCACCTGAAAGGCTGAACATTGTACAATCAAGTTCGATTCGGATGAAAAGATCGTTGATGCAAATTGCAAGAATTCTTCAGCAATTTGCTAATGAAACTTCGGTTGCAGGGAAATTACCACTCATACAAACCCGATTGGAAGAACTCAGAGCTTTGAGGTCGAGGATCATTGAGTTCATGCTTGAAGTGACTAAAGTAGACAACGATTACGATTTGGAAGAATATGAAGACAGAGAAGTGGAGATCACTTCGGACGTTCAGTATTTCCACATTTTTTTCTATGATCATTGGATGAAGATCCGTCAAATTTATTCTCAGTCTTCTCCGATTTTTGAAACCCCTAAAGAAGAAAAGTTTCTGATCATTAGAGAAGTGGACGAAAATATGACTCGACTTGGAATTCCAAAGAGAATCAGTGGTTACAAAATCCCTGAAAATATCAAGAATGACAAGACTGAAAAGGGCTTACAGTTGTATGATTTCATGTCCCAGACTGCTTTGAACGAAACTACTTACACACCATTTATCAAAGAATCAATCACAAAGGATGGTCTTCCTCTTATCATACTTGATATGTTATCGGTAGAAGAGGACCTGACCCCTGAGCTTATGTGTTATCAACTGTTTCAGGTTATGAGCAAGTACATCGATACGCCTCATTGTATTATGGTGGATTGCACATCATTCTCTTCGGATAGTCTATTCACTCCGGCAATGGAACTGTTCAATTCTCTCGGAAGCGAAAAGTGGAGAGAAAACTTGAAGAGGATTTACTTTTACAATGCATCACATAAGTTTTTCATCTCATTGAAAGTGCTCAAGAATCTTTTTGAGGAAGATGCAGTCAAGTACAACACAGACTACACGTTTGTGAGTTCCAACGATGACGAAGCCGCATTAGCAAAAGTCGGACTTGTCAACTACACCAATCAAGTAACTAAGGATGGCAGAGTTTCTTTTCAAGAAGTTAGTTTCTTCCAGGATGACGTGAAAAGATTTGTCCCTGTGAAGCTCAAAATTGGTAATAAGTACATGCAGATTCTCTCCGGTCAACCTCAAAGAATCAAGCTGGGAACCAAAATGAAGGTGGTCAACTTGCTGGATTGTTATTCGATCATTGATTTAAACGAGGTCTCGGCATCAAACTACACTGGTGTCTCTAATGAGATCTCGATGATTGATTCAAAATCAGGTACAAGAATTGTATTCACTTCTACCAAGAAGGTTGAAATCATGAGAACGCTCTATTTCTCACGCTCTCGTTATACTGCGGATCTTGAAAATGCCCAGGAAGAAAGAGACGATACATCAGAAACTTTCATTGGCCACCTTATCAACATCACTCTGTGCGGATTGTTGTGTCAGCATGATGACGTCAGAAATTCGTCATTTTTGTTACTGACTTCCATGATAAATTATTTCCAGCTTTCCGTTGGCAAACATATTGAAAGTGTTGCTGGAATGACCTTCCCCTATGGTGATGTAGAATACATCCTTTCGATCTCCAACCATTTGGCCTTGAGTCACCCAGAGCTCACATATGACTTCCTTCATGGTTTCTTTGTTGCTCTTGAATTTGCTACCGATGCGAACCGAAACTCAGTTGTTCTCTACAGTTCACCATGGATCAAGAACATATATCATCACATCTACATGCACGATCCTCTTAGGGGACCTCAGAGAACAACTGAAGTTGTGAAGAAATTTGTCAGAGCAAGCAGAAAAACTTCAGCGACGACTTTGGCATTTGCTCTACGAATCTGGGGCGGTCTGTCACTCGAAGACAGACTTGTTGAAATCGTTCTTGACGAGGTCATAGCGGCAGCGATTGATCATGAAGCCGAGGGTCATGGTTTGGAGGAGATAACTAAGTACTGGCCTTTAACACCTACTATGGAAGTTTGTGGGTTGTTGGTAAGGAGACTGCGGGAGAAATCTTACATGATTTACACGGATGAGACTGAACTTGAGGCTCATACCAGATGGATTGAGACGACAGTTTTGGCAAGATTTTTGGCGTTCTTGGTGTTTGATTCTGTCATTTTCGTGCAGTTGTTCTTAGGCGACATCTTTTACATTGTGACGATTTACATGGATTACGGTCCACTCGAGTTCAGAAAATCCATGCTGAGGCTTGTGGTCAGAACGTTCCATTCTTTCCTTGCTAAAGAAGATCTCACACCAAGACAGCGTGAATCCATCAAGGCAAGAATCGCCCAGTTGGACGGAGCAAGATTCAGAATGCTTTTTGGTCTGAATCGGGAAGATTGTATTGAGAACCGCTCAGCAACCACTGGAATGGAGGTTGTTAACAAAGCACATTCCATTGCTACAGTTACCGAGTCCTTAATATCATTTTTGAATGAGTTCTCCGAGCCACACCAACGTGACATTCAACTAATACAGTGGAATTCTTTCGTGCTAAATGTTGCGTTCATGCCTAATGCTCAATTACAAGGCCGTGGAATATTGGTGCTGGGTAGTCTAACGAAAGAAGGTGTAAGCCACAATGTTGTCACCAAATATTTGAAAGCCATGACCGAGATATTCTTGGAATACGAAGTTGGTCCATTCCCTATCAAGAAAGTTACGTTGATGAACACAGTGTGTATATTGCACTCGTTCACCAAAATCATCGAAGGACTTCCACCGGGAACCCCATTTGTGGCTCACTTCTTTTGGTTTGGTTTTGTCCTTTCCATGTCTGAAGATATTGTTATTTACCAGTATGCTATTCAGTTCATCAAGGTCACGATCAAGAAAATTTCGGAGGATCTGAAAGACACCTCCAAATCGATTATTGACTTCTTATTTGAAGAACAACGTCTTTTTGGTACTCTTGTGAGCAATCTCAAATCGTCGCATGGAATCGTTGTTTCCAGAGAAAATTTCGATGTCCTCATGTTGGGAATTTGCTCAAGAGGTTTACAAACTCCTTACGCTGTTGATTTGACACTAAGCTGCTTGAAGATTCTGTTGAAGACTCGTCAGCGTGAAACTAAAACTATGCCCAACAACAAAGACCCTAACTCGGCATGCTATGTGTTTTACCTCTATGTTTTCTCCCAAACTGACTCTGAACTTAAAAATGCTCTTATAGAATGTGGGTTCGAAAATACTGAGTGGGTCACGTTGCAGGATAAGTTGAAGGTGCCGAAAGTCTTGTTGGAATACTTTTTGGAGCAGAGTAATGAACTGCACGTTGTCACTTACATTCTCTGTGAATTCTTCAATGCTCAAACAGGAGATGAAAACATCATTGTGAAATGCTTGGACTTGTATCTCACGGTTTTCAAAATTAATCCATCACTTACGTGGCAGACTTATGATTTGATCATTGGATCAATGAGAAAGTTTGTGGCGGTTACAAGCTCTACCCGCCTGGTGCACATTGTGATGGAGATTGCGACAAAGATGGCCGTCCTTCCGGAGTATGAGAATAGAAGACGATATAGAGAAGAACTTTATGAGAAGGTTGAGAAATCCGGGTTGTCTGGTATTAAGGAGTGGAATTTCTCCCATACAGATCCAATGAACATGCAGATACAAAACGTTCATCCTTCAGACATGAAACGTAAGAGAGCTAAGCTGGTGAGACTTATCTTGGAAAGAATTTCGTCTTCTTACGCAGAGGAAGAGTGACAGTGCATCACTGATGGAAACCAAACCAACCACTGACTAGTGTTTGGCTCAATATGCCATTCGGAAATTCCCAATGTTATCACGTATTAATAAAGTGCTGTTACGTGGGTTTTGTCCTTGTATTAAAATTTAATGAACAAATTATACATATTACTATGAACTTGATTGTGGTTAATCACCGAGAAGGTAATCTTCTATTTGAGATTTTTCTGCACGTGTCTTCTAGCTAGTCTCTCGAACTCATCTTTATCGCTCTTGTAAATCATCATCGTCGCTTTGGCATCCTCAACAGAAGAATGCTCCCCACTTTGAATGTCGATTCCCAGAATCTCTTTGCAAAGTTTCTTGAGTGACGGTGTCTTACCCGCCGCATATTTTGTTCTGAATGTAGGATGGCGTGCAGTGTCTCTAATGGCTTTCTTTGGATGAGACAATCTAAGAACCTCTAAGTCGTGGTGTATTCCATGTCCAACGAGAACTTTCCCGTCAAGCAAATCGGAAACTCTTTTTTGAGCTTCTTGAAAAGTGATTGCACTATTCATGTGTTTCGGAGTGACTCCACTGACTGCCGTGCGCCAGTCTGTCACTTTTTGCGTAGGTTTGACAAAAGTGTCCAATATCGTAATTCCGTGATAATTCACCAACGATGCTCTTGCCAGCTCTGATTCCTCACCATCAGGACCAACTCCAACAAATTCACAGTCCATGCTCAAATACTTTCCTATCTCCTTCTTACGATCGCTAACAGGAGCAGAGTCATCGGGAAGGGAGAAAACAGGCTTTGCCTCCGTCTTTTTTGTGAGTTCAGTATCCAAGATTGTTTTTGCTTTCGTCGTATTGGCAGTGATCTTTCTTTTTTTCGAGATTCCAGCGGAATCTTTCTTGTTCTTTTTGGATAACAGCTTCCAGTTTGAAGACAACCCCACACTCATTTAAAAACTTCGAAATTTCAGCAAAAACTCCGCTCAATATACAAATGCTCTGACAACAGTGTGAACAATTGATTTGGTCACTAAAACTTTTACTTGGTCGATACAAAAATCAAAGCTTCAGAAAAGGGCACACTCAAACTACAAGTTATGTACGGATCTACTAAGAAAAAAAATATAGAACTGCG